>JAVDBV010085273.1:10947-39220 GCA_032619315.1 Piper longum | reverse complement strand
ATGAGGTGAGAAATCGGCTTCTTTCACCGCCTCTTGCCTGGTTTGCCTGCTTCTACATCCATGGCGGATGCTGCTGATTCCGGAGCTCCCCCGTGGCTATCAACGCCGACCCAGCATCCTCCTTATGAAGATCTCGCATCCATGGAAGAACAGCCTCGTAAGTCTTCGCCTGCTTTTTTCTCTAGAGGTGTTTTTGTGCTGCTCGTCGTGTGTGGTCTCTGCTTCATCCCTGCCAAGCCGCCTACTTTAGTGAGTCTGAATGTGGATGCGAGGGTGTGGGAGCTGCTGCGCCTGCTTTTTGTCGGCGTTGTTGTTTCTTATGGTGTTTTGGGCAGGAGGAATGTGGTTGTTGTTTCTCATTCCGGTAAGCCTCAAAAGATTGCTTCTTTTGATGGTGAAGCTAGCTTCGAGACTTGGAACAATCGGCATGACCATAGTGGAGCTACGGAGAGTGTTTCAGAAGATGATGGTGTTGAAATAAGTAGGCAGCCAACACTGCCTGTCAGGAGCTTGAAGGGAGGTAATCTTGAGCAGAAAGTTGTCCAGAGTGAGTTCGTAGACTATAGCTATGGATATACTACTGTTGTAGAGAGAGGTTCAAATGGTGGCAATGAAATGGTGTTTGATGGAGGTGATTCAGAAAAGATGAGAACTTGTGACTCTAAATCTGAGGAAATGCGCACGAGAAAGGCGCAGCCTGCTCCTTTCTCTCATGCATCCCCTTTTTTGGAAGTGAATAACTTTGCAGCATCACTTTTTTCCGAAGAGATCTATCCATCTTCATCCCTTGCTCCAGAGAATAATTGGATTACAGGTGACTTTCTAGCATATAAGGGGAAGAGGTCTTCTCCCTCTCCACCTTCAAGAATAATGCTTGTAGAAAATAAGAACCGCCAACCTCAAGCTGTGGCAAAGTCTTCTCCATCGCTTATTGAAGAACATATGAGCAAGGTGGATGAACAAGAAAAGCTGGAAGTCAAAATCAGTGAGGAAAACATTCAGAATGCTAGTTATTTGCTTCAGGAGTCTTCGGGATGGGAAGTTAAAGATGAACATTATACTGAGGTGCCATTAAAGGCAAGGTCACATAGATTTAGTAAAGATTTGATCAATGATTTTTCCATGATTAGCAAAAGTTACAATCAAAATAACGAGGAAATTAGCAAACTGTCACCTATGGTGAGATCTGATTGGGAAGATGAAGGTTTCGATAGCGAAATTCTGAAGTCAGAGGCAAGGCTTCCACACAGAAACAAAGAAGCAATAGTAGGGAAGACTAAAGGTTTGAGCAGCCAACCTAGCATGTCAGATACAAGAGGAAGACATCGCAACAGGAGCACAGATGGTAAACATTCAACTGTTGAGATGTCAGTTCGAACAATAGGCAAGAAGAGGGTAGAGGATACAGTGATGGATGATGGCAAAAAATATAAGGAACAAGAAGCTGTGATAGATGATGGCAAAAAATATAAGGAACAAGAAGCTGTGATGGTGAAGAAACGTGAAATGAAGATAGACCGTATAGAACTACAACATAGTAATAAACCAGAGAAATCTAGTCGCAGAACTCATCGCTCTCGATCGAAGAAACCAATGGAAGAACATGGGAAGGAACACATTACAAAATCTAAGCATTATGATGCTGCAAGTGTCCTTGCAAGTGCCAATGATAATAAGGATAGTAGGGAGGCAACCTCTTCAAAGCATGCCATGAATGCAGGTTTGGAAGCTAATGAGGTGGATAAGAAGGCAGATGAATTTATAGCGAAGTTCAGGGCACAAATTAGGGGCCAAAAAGCTGAATCAGTAAGGAAGTCTAACAGGCGGAGTACGGAAAAACAATTGAAGTGATGCATTGTATCTACCTTATTATGTGATTTAGAAAGCTTCTTCTAGGGCCAATTTCCTGATGGTTTATATGCATGTCCTTGTTTCTAGTGCAATGCCACACTTCTTGCAGGTTCAGTTTAGTTGGGAGAATACCCAAGAAGGGCAGCTCATAACGATGGAGAGTGATTGTTTCTTGAGGACGATTTGTAGAGCAGCTCACTAAAAATTGTTCTTATTTGATTGGTGAAAGTTGTGACCTGTAGCATGTCTAACATAAGAAGAGAAGGATGCATGTGCAGGAGTTGGTTCTGTGAAACTCATCTTTACTGTTCACCACTAAAGGTAGAGTATTTGATTTGCATTTCAATTACTTTTCTCGTATTTGTAGGTGCAAGTTTCTTTATGAGTTTGACGATAGACTTATTTGCGAAGTTTTTCTATGGGATAATGAGAGCACAACTTCTACAACCTATTTTCATGACACATTTTCCCACAATTAATGTGTCATAAAAAGATACACAAATGGGAAAGTGTAAGTTACGTTTTTGTGGTCTCAATGGGTAAACTAACTGTTCTGGATTTGTTTCACGAATTGATTTCCAAATATGTGACTTGTTTCTGTAATTGATAGCCTAAAATGCCATGCGAAATGAAAATTCAAAGTGCAGAAAAAGGTCACTTCATGTCTACAAATAAACACATGAAATCGAAAATGAGACAAAACAAAACTGCTGAGTAAAGTTTTCCTATGTTTAAGCTCCTTAACCAACTTAACATACAGGTATATGCAACAAACTATCTAGGAGGTTTGTAATCACTTCTTCTGTTGATATATCAACTGTTTTACCCTCTAAATGGGATGGGGGACTGTGCAGTCAAGACTTGCTGCGCCATGAGCATGCACACTTATCTGGAAAAATGACATGGATCATAATTTGGGATCTACTTATTTATAAATAAAATATTTGTAGAGGACACCAACCTTCCTCTGTCTGGAATTCGTGGTACTTTCCAGCCTTCCCCTCTTAGAGAACTGATGCATTTTTTATAGGCTGAGTTCTACCATTTATGGAACCTGTGTTTGTGTTTGGTAACTGGCATTGTACAACAATGGATTCAAATGGGTTGGAATCCTGATGCTCTAATAATAACACACCGCAAATAAACAAGATCACCCGCCAAGGCGAACGACCAATCACCACTTTTCATAACTAAAATCACACTCTCCACTGTCTACTTTTAACAGAGAGCTTAAGCTATCATTTTATGGTGGCTCAAATATTGGTAGGCATATGATGCTTAATCAAGTAGAATGGCGAAATAGTTTCCTCTTCAACATTTGGGATGAGGGAGAAATATAATGGTCTTACTTTACAAATGAAATTTTATTTTACCGGACACTTCTAGCACAGGTCTAAGTATTTCGAACCAGTCTTCCACAACAATAACCGGATGGCAGGTGTTTTGATTTGTGAAATGTTCTGCGATTGTTTCTACGCCTCCCAAGAAGACAACCAAAAACAGACTACTTTGGCATGCACACGATGCAAGTTTATTAACCATTAACATGTGAGGAAAGAGGTTATGATTACCAAAAACGAAAATAATTGATAGCACGCTTCTCTCACTCACAAATGGGAGCTGAATATATAAATCTTACTGATAAGAAAATAATTCTTCTCCTTCTTCTATCTTATATCCCAGAAAGAGGCTGAGACATGGATCCTGATTTTCCATTGACAAGAAAATAAATCTATTAAAAAAATTGATAGAAGCATACTTCTCTTCAAGTGTGATTGGTAGAACATTTGGTTATCTAGAAATCTGCTTTCCCAAGGAAGTGAACGTGAAGTTGCCAGAATATATAGCTTCCTTCTCTGTAACCATACAAGAAAGAAGTTTAAAAGTAGAAAAAACGTGAAAGCTGCAGATATGAAGTAATAGATGGCTTATAATAGCCAAAGGCACAAAAAATAGTGGGTCACCTGTCAAAGACAGACATGTTGATTCCCTACGAGCATATCTCGACATGGCCTGCAAAAAAGATAGATCATATCAATTACTTCAATTATGCCATTGTTTGTGCTGATTTGGAGGCATCAAATCGATAAAAAAAGGAAGGGAAGAAACCCGGCAACAGGGAAGTGAAATAAATTCAATGCAAACTGATTATCAAAACTATCCACAAAAGAGATCTCAATAAGGTTCTGACGAATCATGCATGTATTTCTAATTGAGGATGTACAATAAAATAAAAAATGGTAACCAAGTTGTTTGTTATCACTGTAAACGTCTTCCCCGCTACTCCTCTCAATCATTCATGTCGCCTATTTACACAAAAAGGATGACCTTGAAAATGTCAAGGATCTGTCAACCAGTGTCTAATGAGGGCAAAAGTGACGGAAAGGCAAGGAATGTTGTAGGGGCAGGAGAAAGTATCTTACCAAATAAAAATGAAATTTGGACAATGTCTCAACGTGTGTCATAAAGTTAAAAACACCATTCAGATTTCTTCATTGCAGCTTGCACAAAGCAATATAAACGATACCATACTTATAACACATGCACATTCTACTTCTAAATTCAGTGATTAACCAAGAAAGGGGAAGCATCATGCCTGTACTGCTTTAGCAGTGTCGTCATTTGGCATCTCGGAACCATCATCAGAAAAAACGTTCCTGTCAGACATATAAAACAGTTTGCAATGATACTCTACTTTTACGATTGTTTGCACCCAAAACACATGGAATACTCTCGTGCTAAGTTAGAGTACATCTAACAAAATAAAAAAATTATTTTTATGGCTAACAAAAGATAATTAAGATGAGATGACAAACACATGGTTCCCTCACAAATTCTCCCCTTCTGAACCTTCATATTTTTACTATCAGGCGATTCACATTTTCATATTTAAGAAAATCACACTCACTAAAGTGAGTGTAATTCTATTATGGATGTTATGCATATTTTAATGCTTCTCAAAGATGAAGAAGAAGGTATTTCAAAACTCATCATTGAAATAGAAGCCACAACATGTTTCTAAGGCAATTTTATGAAAAACACAGTGTATAACACTATGATTATCCTGAACAAGTACAGCTCTCAAAGATGAAGAAGGTAACTCAAAACTTATCATCAACGTAGAAGCTACAGCATGTTTGAGTGTGACTCTCCTGAGCATGTTTAAATAATTTAACTCTATCTTAATCATTTGATCTAAATCCACCACAAAGAGGTCAATCTACTGGATGATGAATATTCTCTCTCTTTGAAAAATGCTTGCACTAGCTAACTTGTATCCTTTGTCATAAAGACAGTAGCAAAATGAAGTCAGCCTAACAGGTGCAGATAGGCCAGCTTATCATACGCTTCAAACATTAAAATTGATGACTAGCGTTTTGTCTACTAAATAGAAGTCTTCCAAATAATTTACACAAAACAAGTATTACAGTAATATCATAACTGATAACAAAAAAATTACCTCCAAAGTGCTTTTTGGAGTTCATTACTTTTAGCTTCAGGCAGCATGGCAGAATCATAAACCACAATATTGCCATAAAATATTTTTTCCAAATCTTTCATCCATTTTGTCAAAAGCAAATTTACCTAACGTTCAGCATGCCAGAAACAATTCATGAATAACTTAAAAAAGGCTAAGCTCACAAATAACAGACTAACCAACAAAAAGAAAAGATCAATAAGGTCCTAATGGCAAGGAGATTTCACCTTCCCCCCAAAAGAAATACTATATACTTTCAATTGCACAAAATCATATTGTATTAAAGATTGATTCTGGGAGCAAAAAATATAGTTTTGACCAATGAAAGTCACCTTCTTAGGCCCAAGAGTTGTAATCTCACAATATCTTGGAGATGTTCTAGAAAGAGCTATAAGCAAAAAAGAAACATCTCGCGCAACATGTCCCAGCATATCATCTCGGCCACAGTTCTTTAGACTTTCAAATATCAATTAAAAGTTTTCAAATTCATTGCCTCGGGCACAATTCTCTTCTTTTACTATTTACTCTATTCTGTTTCTTCTGTAATTAATTCTATTGCTTCTCAAGCCATTTAGTGGAAAAAACAGAATCATTTCTTAAAAATATTCGCCTGGAAGTTATTCTCAGAGCCATTAATCATAGTAGTATTCTGCAACTTATATCCTTAGCACCAAATATTTAACACAATATAATTGTGCAAACTGATTCTTTAAAACTTAAGAGCTTGGTTTGACAAGTATTATTTCACGATCCAAGTATACTTGCAAAGTAGTAAAACACAATCATCTTGCTCTTCAAACTTCTCCACTCTTGTAGGAGAGAAAAAATCTTCAATGTTTGGTCGGTCTAATCTTATTTGAAGATCAGTCCTAAGGTACGTACAGTAAAAAAGACATTTTCTAGATTTATATGGGGAAGAGTCAGATACTGAGATCACATCCAGTTAGAAAGATAGTATCTAGATTCTGGGCATTAACATAATAACACAAAGAGTCTCCACAGAGAAATACTGCAAAATTTGCAAAAAAGCTTGATATACAACACTAACCCCTGCTTTGGAAACTCGAAGTTCCAAATCATGATTGTAAATCTCGTATAAGTACTGCCCAAATTCAACGCCTTCCTTGCCCTCCTCTTTAAGACGGCGCAAGCAAAGCCACATGTGAAGTACAAGCAAAGAAAACGTTGTTCTGAATGTTTTCTCCAACTGAAAAACTACAGAAAACATCAACCTCAACAGTGTATTACCCATGAATATAAGTTCACCTTTCTATATGCATGTGACATAATCTACTCAATGTCTAATCTTTGACCTTTCACATTTTCAATCATGTAAAAAACCAACCATCCTCACAAGGGGTCATGCTAAAAGAATTACAAGTTTGCCTGAAATTTAAGCCGTCTAACATAACATAATTTCTCAGAAAAAGGAAGTTGTAAGCTGCCCCAACAAAATATTTTTCTAAAAAATCAGATATTCCTATATATAATAATGAGAAGAATAGAGACTAACCATCATATATAGCAGGTTTGTCAACTTGTGAAATGATTCGTTTGTAAACAACATTTGCACCACGAATAGCTTTACTCTGTCTGCTATAAAACAACATCAACTTGAGCATGATATAGCGAAATCCTTCATATTTAGGCTCTTCAACTCTTAAAAATGAGTTTGAAGACAGGGCTAGTGAACATGGTTTCGACCAGAACATAACATTTAAGTTAACCTGCAAAAAAAAAAAAAAATCGAGTTCAAGCCAAGCATGAAATGGACTTATGTGAGCAAATATAAACATATCTAAAAGTTGATAAAAATTGTCAAAACAATCTGGTATAAAAATGACAGCAAAAAGAGTTTCAGTGTTTTATGTCTTCGCCAAGTAAAAAAAAATTTAAGAGAAGACAAGATTCCTTTGAGTGTAGCCAAAGATATGGAGTAATTTCTAGCTTAAGATAAGAAATAATTTCTAGCTAAAGATATGGAGTAGCAATTATACATGGAGTAACTTCGCATTGTTTAAGCATGAAAATATGGTATCATGAAAACAAATCACGTATTTGCTTTTCTTTGTCAGCAAGATATATAGTATATTCAAATTTACCCCAGTTTTCTCTTGATGTCCCTCAACTGGTAGTGTCCCTATATCTGGCACAACCTTACAATAATTTCTGCAAGAGGCATACACATCTCTTGGGGCATGCCCTCTCCTCAACCGCCCAGTTGCAGAGCAACGTAATACCCCCCTACCAACTCTACCAAACATCATTGCCACCCTCCTAAATAACAAATAGGAAAAAAAAAACTGCATTAATACAGTCATAAATAGTGATTGACGAGCTCTGATGCGAATGAAAAGCTACGTTCACGGTTGCAATTCTCAAGTCATTCAAACTATTGAAATCTAAAAAGTGACTAGTATTGAGTTCAATCAGAGAAGCAAAATTTTTCGACGGATTTTGACAAGGACAAAATAATTGACGCATTTTGAAACCGGTTACAACATGTTCCCATGACTTCAAAATGAACATGCCAATCTTTCATGGAGGGCATAAGGTGGTGGTAATAGATCAAACAGTGCCTCTAAACGTGAAGACAAAGATTACAAAACAAAAATTGCATCTTATCATGAACATGCATAGGAAAAGACGAACGCACATTTTGGGGATGAAAAATTATGAAAGATAGCTCAAAAAGATTCGGAATTTGAAGGAGGAGAAGGAGATGAGAACGCAACCGAGTGGTTCGCCGGCGACAGGGAGAGCGGGGACGGCAAAGGCGGCGCCTTTATCCCTCCGACGCCGATGGTTTGGTCTACTGGGAAAGGAAGGGGCCGAGTCGGTCCCAAAAAAAAAAATGGCTCGGACTCGGCCGTTCGGAGTTTGACTCAGACTCAAGCGTCCCCTAAAACAAGTTCATATATAACAAAATCGCCAGCGCCGCCGTCCCCGTCGTCGCCGTCTTGGCCATCGCCGGAAAAGGAGACAAAAGGCGCAGTCGCAGGGTATACCCTTCCTCTCTCTATCTACCGCTATAGGCGTCGGCGGCGACGTCCCTATCCGATGTGATCTACCGCCGGTCATTATTGTGGAATTTACGTTTTTCGAATAGACGATTAATGTTTTCATCTTGCTGCTTTTTAGTTTGGTATCGAGTCTGGGACGTATTGGTGGCGGTAAAGGTGAGAACTTGTAGAATTTTCGTTTGTTGAGTCCCAGAGTTTAAGGGGCAAAGTAGCGATCTTTGGCTGGTTAAGTTTGTAGTGCGGGTTGTTTTTTCTTTTAATTTTGGCGTGTTTTTTTTTTTTTTTGCTAGAGTTTAGAAGCAAAGAAACGCTTTTCAGATTGTTGTGCAGCTTCCTCTTACTTGCCCTACAACTTGGTTGTTTGTTTACGAAGTTTAGGCAAGTTTCACCTTGTGGGAAGCTCAGAAGCTTGTGAACTTGTGCTTTTCCGCTTTTAAAATTTATTTGTTGCTAGTTTTATTCCGAATGCGGCTCATCCTGTTGTTTCTTGCTGTCTTGTTTATAATAGTTCATGAATTATCGCCATGAGATCTGACTCGACAAGGTCGATGAGAGAAATTGCTGTCGATGATGAAAGTATGGAAGGAATGAAGTGAGTTCCCGGGCAGCGAACAAGACACTGAGACGGGGAGTGAATCTGAGAATGAGCTGGGCAGCAAATCTGATTGGGAAGCAGCGAGAGAATTAGATAATGAAATGAGTAGTGAGCGAGAAAATGGGGGTACTATCTTTTGCACTGATTAATGTTAATTTACTTTTTTTGTTATGCATGGGGAGTTCATGATACTTATATTTTCCTTTGCATATACTTATAAAGCTGAGAAGTCTCATCTTTGTAATGTGGTTCTGCGAGTAAAATGATGTTTTTTTAATGTTATTCATTTGACTGTGATGAATGAGGTTTAATGAAGTAGGTTTTATTGTTTCAGGATGAGGAAGGAGTTGCTGCAGTCCCAAATCAAGTTGATAATGTTGCCGAGATGGAAGAGCTTGAGAAAGAATATTCTTAACTCCGTAAACAGGAGATGCAAGTTTTAGCTCGACCTTCCATGGCAGTATTTGTTATGTGTGACACCTGTGACGCCTTTGGTTTCTTTAATAACTAATTGGAAGGTTTCAAATGTTTTGCTGTCGGACGGTCATCTTTTTAATGTTATGCTATCCTTTTTTCGTGGAGCACTCTGGTGCCCTTTTTTTCTCTTGGATAAGCCTTAACTGTTTTTGGATTTTTTGTTAAAGTTTTGCGGTTTGCATGGCATGGAATGTTTAGGTTGTATGTTTTTTCCGTTTGATTGAGGGTCAAATCCATTATAGAAAGATTTGACAATAAATAAAAAAAGAGGAGCCATTCTTGAGCTACCAACCCAGCGAAAACAAAATAAATTTGAACTAATAGATAAACAAGGATTGGATATGCCCCGTTAGGGAAATCCTATTGATTGTTGCTCTCTCCATGCCTAGGGAAAAACATGAAAAAAAAGCTCGAATGCGGGCCCATGAGAGGCCCTTAGGGCTATTAAAAAATGGGTTGTTCCGTATTTTTAAAGAAAAAATGGCGAAAAGGCACGTTGGAATGGTCTTAGTCCCTGAATATTCAAATAATAAGTGTTGTACTCGGGCTGTTTTTTTTTTAGAAATTTGTTGGGGAGTTTGACACGCCATAGGGATGAAGATCTTCTTAGAGGACGGGCACTGAAGAACCAAAAGGTACGGTGCTTACTGAGTTCAATGTGGAGCTTGTCTTGTTTGTTAGATTAGTTAAAGAACATAGTCTTCATTATTCCTAGTTGAGTCAAGTGTTTATTTTCTAATACTAAATGTTGGTTCGGAAGAGATGGTTAATATAGGAATGACTAAAATAATTTAAGAAATTTTTTTCAAAATAGGATATTTTACTATGTTCAATCTCCATCATAATAATATATTAAATTGTTCATCTACACCATCCACAAAAAGAATAGTTGGTTCATTTAAATAATTCTTCAAATCAGTTCGTATTGGCTCACTTTATGAACATTTTATAATCAATTGATTTAATCCTTACAATCTCCTACTTAGGCCACTAATAGAAGGCTTGCTTGATACACATCTAGCTATGATTTCACATCAATCTTATTTTTTGAATTTTTGCGTTGTAATATAATATTTTTTTATTCAAATATTTTTTTAAAAGTGATTTTAATTTTTATGCTAATTGGCATGAGAGAAACTAAGAAAAATATAAGAGATAACGATTATATAAATGATATATTAGTTGTTTGTGAGAAAAAAAAATATTTATGATGAAAAAAAATAATTAGATAATAAAATGAATATAAGATGAAAATAATTTCTTATATTGACCGAATTTTGACCATGTCTGACCATGACCGACTTAACTAAAGAATTTTGACCGTTGATGACAGACTTTTTGCCTGACGTTAAATGGACGGACATGGACAATGCCTTATCCGATATCCAACGGACTGACGCCCACCCTAGTCTTTAGATAAGAGAAACTATATATGAATATTTTTACTAGCTAATGAATAACTAGAACTTTTATTTTATTCTTTGCGCATGGTAGCATCATACTTTATTCCTTGTGTTTTGTATATAAATTTCAAAAGGAAATTTATCTCCAGAATTTCTTATCCCCAAAATTTGAAAATTTCCTTGAGACTTTGAAGCTGCAGTCCTTTACCGACATTGGTCTTTTACCATTTTTGAATGAACCTATATTTGAATTAGAGGTTGGAGTCATAGGTCCTAATCTAAGATCCATGTGATTAAAAATGACAAATTTTTGATGGCTGGATGCCCTTCCTTACACCTGCCCTCCTTTATTTGTGGTCGAGATTGGCAATGCACAAGTATTGGTGGAGTTAAAACCTGAAATTACTTGAACAAATAATTTTTGTTTGTCAATATTCATAGATAATCTCATTGTAATTTGACAATGCAGATTCTGTGGGATAAGACTCTTGAGCTCAGGTTTCTTATGCAAAAGCCTATTTCAAGTTCAAACAAGTTACCTCAGGGTTAATTTAATTGAGCTTACTTTTAGTATAATATGTGATAGAATTTTTCTGTGCTGCTGCTTTTAAATATCGTCCCATTTACTGTATGGTCTTTCGTCTCATTATAAGAACTCTATTCAGGAAGCTGGAAGATCTCAGTTTCGAATATCCGATGAAAAAGTTGATGGAGCATATAGTGAACTTATAACTGCATGTGAGAGTACTTTGAAAAGTATGCTGGAGCTACAAGATGTAAAATAGTTTTTTTTGGCTAGTATTTAAATGCAAATTGTCAACATTGCTATTTCAAAAAAAAATAAGAGTGCTGTTTTGCATGTCCATACTTCTTTTTCTGAAACTGTCAGTATTGCAGGCCATAGTTGAAAAGAATAGCTCCATAGCTCAAGCAACAAATGGTATATAGCTTTCCCTGAATGAGTAATCTTCATTTGTTTTATGTTGAAAAAAAAAACAATCTTCATTTGTTTTCCTTTTCCTAAATGGCTGGCGTTTATGTGTTCCCTCAGCTTTATATAGTTTTTTTGTATTTATTCGTGTTGCTCTCAATTTTGTTGTGCCACATGGAATGTTACTTATTAGTATGTTTCTATACTCAGTGCTCTATCTTATGAAGCAACTTCAAAAGGCTTGGATCCATCAGCTCGCTTGGATGGAGAGAAAAACGAAGCATGGTTGCAGATACACAAAATGCATATGAGGTTTGTGTGTTTGATGTGTCCTTGTGAATATCTGTTCTTACTAAGTGTGTAAGGCATTGATTTAAATGAGAATGCAATCAATCACCGACACAGGTTCCATGCTGCCAACCTCATACTAGCTCGAATAATACGTAGATAATGATGGCATGGACAATGATCATGATGATTGATCCATCATTATTTCATAACATGATATCTTGAGATTTCTCTTTGTGAAGCATTTGGCTGCCTAACCTTGCATATCATTCTTAGTACGTTATTCTTTCAAATGTTTACTGCAGACTAGTGCCCTTCAGAAATAGTTCAGTGGATAAATGGCAGAGAAAGACCTAAGTGACAACAGGAGCAGCTGCATTTAGAGCCAAACTTAATGCATTTAACCAGGTTGGTTTTGTAACATTCAATGATCTCAATATGCGGTTTATCTATAAGTTTAACATTTTGAGTTTTCATTATGGTCATAGTGATAGTTAGAGAAGTGTTTGATAATGACAATGACAATGCTGAATCTTTTGGCATTAATTTGTGTGATGTGCAGAATGTTAGTGAACAAGTTGCAACTTGTATTCAGGACCCTAGTAGAATGATCAATAGTATGAGGCCGAGAAGTTTTGAAATTGGCGTTATTGGAGAAGTAAGTTAAGAAGCTATTCTTGTTTTTTTTCACAAGGAGAATTTACTTTGATTAGTCAAGATTTGAATCAAATGATGATTTCCTAATGCAGGTGGTGTCAGGGATGTCTAGAAGCTTTGTAGAAGAGGTTCTCAACCACTGCCTTTTTGGTTGTTGCTTTTGTTTCGTTTTGTTTATATTGTATGAATATTAATGTCCTTATTTACGAACTTGGTGAATATATGGAGGATGTGAAATTTGTCAACTTGCCAGTACTAGGATGTATCATAAATAGTTGTCAAATCTGTCTGCTTCTGATTTGACTTTTATTCTGACTCTTGCTCAAAAGGGTGGGCATGAAGATTGCATTCTGACTTATTTGGAAAATTTTGAGGATGTGCTGTTTACTATTTTGCTGGGAGTGAACACAGATGGAGACCCGGAACTCCTGGATGACTCAGAGTTCTATCAGCAACTTCTTAAGGAATTCATGGAGTCATGCGAACTCTCATCTTCAGGTAAGGATTTCTTGTTTCCAATTGTTCCATTGCATGTCAAATGATAAACTATCATTTTCCTTGAGTTGCAGATTCTTGAACTTCTCTGTCCATCTATAAGTGGTCATAGAACTAGCATATTTGCTGCAAAATTCACACCGTTCTGGACCTTTTAGTGCATTGGATTTCAGCTGTCTGGTTTGCTGATGCTCTTGTGTGTTTGATTCTTTATACTTGAAACATTTCAGTAATGTAGAAATAAATCAGTTGGTTTTATTGCGATACTTATATTCACTCCTTGAGCGAAAATGGAGGGACAGAGATGCTGCAGTTTAAGGCAATCAACATCAAGTCAACTTTCTAAAAATTGCTCTTCTTTTAGTTTCCCTGGAAAATAATAGACAGTTCTTCTAGAGCCATACTATTCTGATTTGTTAGACAAAAAGTTGATATAACAGCAGCATGACATGAGCTGTGCTCCAAAAGATCTATACTTCTCGAAAACTTATGCACAAATATGTCCATCACATCCAACAGCTTCAGCAGATTGCTTAGCCCCGTTCATCTTTGGCGCAAGAGCGCTCAATCAGTGATTTCATCAAGGCAATAATTGTGATGCTATGATTTGCAGAGACGGCTTTCTTCTCTCTAAAAAGTTGCAGCCGAAGAAGCAAAAAGTTGTTGATTGGCGGGCATTAAAGAGTAGAAAGATACGGTAATTTTTTGCTTGATAACTTGAATGTCAACAAAAAAAAAGTGTTTCTCATCTTGGGTTTCTATGTCAATGCAGGTACCATGTCCATGAAAAGATAGTGAACTTCATGGCCTCTGAACCCATGGCTACTGTTTGATAATTTATTTGAACTGCAAAATAAGAAACCAGCTACTCTTGTATATAGCTAAATTAATAGCGGAAAGAATGTTGGTTGAAATTTTTTGCAGTATTATTAGTGGGAAAAAGTGTGATATGTGCTGTACTCCTTTTTACATGGATTTTTTTTTTTCGCTTCACGTATCTTATTTCTTTCTTTCTTAATCATGCTTCATCTTAAATCTTCTTCTTCGCACAACATTGTATTGAGTATTGCTCTGTAGAAACCATTGTGTTAAGTATCAACATTTATATGATTTCAAAAAGGAGATTCGTTAATCGTGTAGTCCAAGTGTAAACTAAAAAGTCAATAAACTTCTTAGCCAATAGAAGCCGGAACATATGAAAGTGAAAATTGAACTGTGGGAATTAACACCCCTCAATCGTTATGGATACTTGGGTCTCGTGATGTAGATTGTTTGAGCTTAGGTAGGAAAAGAGTGCATGTGATGGGGATCATCTTCCTAGCAGCTTTGAAGTTTAACCACCTCTTAAAAGTCCACCGCATTCCATGGAAATGGAAATCACATGTTCAGGATTTCCATTCCACCTATCGCCAGAAATGCATTTACTTTCCCCCACATCTGAAGGCGTGGACTCCGCTCTCTTCAAGTGACTAAACTAACCCGTCAACAATTCGTCTATTATTTAAGACTACAATTAAGACAATGCCCTCCCCTGTAGTGTTTCCCTCCCAAATCCCATCCAGTGCTGCTGGGTCAATGTTTTTATTATTTTCCCCGTTGTTAAGGTTTATAATCTTCTTTTCCTCATACATTAAATCATATTTATATCGTAACATAAAATTTTTTCACGTCCATTATTATTATAAGGTATATATATTCTTCGGCCTCAATTAAAACTAATATTCTATCACATTTATTTCAAATCGATATTGTGTTCTCAATTCTACTGGAATCTATCATTTCAAAATATTTCTCTTTTAAGAAAGACCTTAATGTGTAAACCAATGAATATGCTTAGCTCTCTGAAATATTTTTATTTAGAATTAAAATAAACATAATAATTTTCATGACATTAATTCTACTCTTTTGTCAAAAGTCCCCAACACTCCAGGTGGAGTGATCAACGGTGCACAAACACTACTTGATCTAAATTTTTCGAACAACCTAAAATTACAATCTTACCCTCCGTGCATGGAACGGAATGACAATATTACCCTCACCTCTTTTTAAAAACCGGTCTCAGTGATTGGGGCGACTCCCACTTCCCATTCCCTCTCGCCGGTAAACCGCCGATGGCCGTCGGAGCTGCCGCCGGCGGCGACAGACTACTCTTCCCGGCGGATAATCACGCCGGGATCTGAGCTTCGGAGCTGAGGAGACGATCGTGTCGAACGATCTATCTCATGGAGTTCACGGACGCGTTGAAGCAGAATGGCCCCTGCGCATTCTCCCCCGACTCCCGCTTCCTCGCCGTCACCGTCGATTCCCGCCTCGTCGTCCGCGATGTCCTCTCCTTGAAGGTCCAATCTACCGCTCTTTTCGATTTTTTTTTTCAAATGTATAATTTTTTTTTATTCTCATTTTGTTTAGATGTTGATTGTGTTGTTCTGTGTTGGATCTCTGTTGAGAATGTGTGTTGAGAATGTGGGTGTTGTGGTCGTTAAGTGGGTGGTCGATGCGATATGCCGACTCTTGAGCCGGCCCTATGCTTGAGGAAAAATGGAACCTTTAATTGTTCTCGGTAGTGGATTTAGTGATGTGGATTTTGGACTGTTAATGCCTATCAGATTCCTAATTGGGGATAGTGAATTTGATCATGTGAAGTTGGATGGTTTCACCACTTTGATCAAAAGCTCATGCTATAAAGTAGGTTCGTAAGCTGTATTCTGAGCATATATACAGTATCGTTCAAACATAACTTTGATGTGATTTTTTTGGTACATTGTTTCTTATGGGGTGGGAAAATCATTTTATACATCTTCATCAGGATTAATTAGGCTAATAATACCTTCTTTAGAAGGTGTAGAATAAATGCTTCTTTTCTGGAAGCTTATTTGTGGATTGAGTGGTAAGAAGTTTCTTGATCCAGTTACTACCGCAATTGAGGCGGGCTTTGTATAAGTGATGTGAGTAACTCGGCGAGCCTCAGACTCATTTGCCTTCCTATTTTGTGGCATTTGAGAAATTAAATGTCCCCAACACCCTTCAGGTATTAGGTGGAAGAAAAAGAAGAAGAGGAAGATTTTGTGGCATTTGAGAAATTTGTGAGCAAAATTCAGACTTGTTGGAGGCCAATGGAGCATTTCATTTCGTCAGTTTATTTTCTGAAAACAGATAAATGAACTCCTCGCTGTTGTTTGGGCTTAAAACCATATATGAGTTTTGTATGTAATAACTGAAAATGATTTGTCTGTTAGTTGCCAGTCTTCATCACTGTATCTATTGTTTACTTGCGTTTATACTAGTATACATGCAGGTTGTCCAGTTGTTTTCTTGTCTGGATAAGATAAGTTACATTGAGTGGGCTCCTGATTCAGAATACCTACTCTGTGGTCTTCACAAAAGACCAGTAGTGCAAGCATGGTCATTAAACCAGCCTGACTGGACTTGCAAGATAGATGATGGCCCCTCCGGGATTGCTTATGCAAGGTGGAGTCCTGATAGTCGTCATATAATTACCATTTCAGATTTCCTATTGCGGCTAACTGTTTGGTCATTGGTCAATACTGCGTGTGTGCACGTTCAGTGGCCAAAGCATGCCACCAAAGGAGTTTCTTTTACGAAGGATGGAAAGTTTGCTGCAATTTGCACTAGGCGTGATTGCAAAGACTATATAAATTTGTTATCATGTCATACATGGGAAATAATGGGTGTTTTTTCAGTGGACACTATTGATTTAGCTGACATTGAATGGTCACCTGATGATACTGCCATTGTGGTTTGGGATTCTCTTCTTGAATACAAGGTATCAGTTTACCTGTTCTGCTTCTTTTCTAGTTGCTTGCAAGTTGGACATTATCATCAGTTGCCTGATTTGTGTCTTCCTATGTTTTCTTATTTAGGTGTTGATCTACTCTCCAGACGGTCGCTGTCTGTCCAAGTACCAGGCTTACGAGAGTGGATTGGGTGTTAAAACTGTTGCATGGTCACCATGTGGAAAGTTTCTGGCGGTCGGTAGCTATGATCAGACTCTACGTGTATTGAATCACCTTACATGGAAAAGTTTTGCTGAGTTTATGCACATTAGTTCTGTTCGCGCTCCTTGCAGTGCTGCTATTTTCAAGGTAAATTTTGTTGGTAGTATTCGATTATTTGCATAATGCATTGAACCATTTTGCTGAATTCTGCAGGAAGTAGATGAGCCTTTGCAGCTTGATATGTCAGAACTTTACTTAAACGATGAGTTCCCTTGCAGGATGCAAAGTGACAGTCCTGGTGTGTTCTCTAACCCTGTGTATTTTTCTTGTAATGGTAAAATTTATTATCCCTTGCTGAGTTTACAAAATTGACATGTGGCAAGGGAAATGCTTAATTGTATTATCCAAAGGAAGAACTTTTTAAGGTTTATAATCTTCTAATGCAATCAAAACTGTTTTCTGTGGTCTTGGCTTGGCTTGCGGGTCTTGCCATGTGGTCTTGTAAGATTGTTTAAGAAATACATTTATCTACAAATGTTCATGCATTGCGGGTCTCAATCCTAAACAAAAGAGGAGGCTTGGCTTTAGGAAGGGCATACGATCACTCAAACTTTTGTCATTTGTGATCAATCATACGGATCCTTGATTAGGGATAAAGATGAAATAAAAAGGAGGCAAAAGAACGAGTCACTATTTTTGTTGGTAACTTCAAGATGATTTGAATGGGACCTATGAGCTAGCAACTGCTTTTGTTATCTTTTGAGTTCTCATGTCTTCTTTAATGTAATTTGATATCACTTTCTTTCCACATATACTACATTTTATTTTCCTGCTTCTATGTCCTCTTGTAACATGTATCATAATTGATGTTTCGCATCCTAAATTACAAATTTTAAGGATTAATTTCCTTCACCCCCACCCCCCCTCCTCATGTTGCAACTGCAGAAAATTCGCCTGAAAGACATCAAAGAGTCAGGTATGAAGTGATGGACTTTCCAATTAGTTTGCCTTTTCAGAAACCTCCTGACAAACCCAACCCTAAACAAGGCATTGGTGTGTATGCTTTCTTTAATGTGTAGCATTTCTGTTGATCTCTTCTTATTTGAGGTTTTTGTTTGGCTAGGATTATTGACCTAATAATGGAAAATTTCCAGGTTTGCTATCATGGAGCAATGACAGTCGGTACATTTTTACTCGCAATGACAACATACCAGCTGTTCTCTGGGTGTGGGATGTACAACACCTTGAACTAGCTGCCATCTTGTTACATAAAGAGCCTATTCGTGCTGCAATGTGGGATCCAGCGGGACCTCGCATCATATTATGCACTGGAAGTACAAATTTATATATGTGGACCCCTTCTGGTGCATGTTGTGTTAGTGTTCCACTGCCCCAATTCACCATTTCTGATCTCAAATGGAATTTAGATGGTAGCTGCCTCCTCCTCAAGGATCGAGAGTCGTTCTGCTGTGCTTCTGTGCCTTTGTTACCAGAGGCTGGCGAAGATGATAGTTCAGATGAGTAACTGCCTCTCATCTTCCTCGACTCCCTGTAGATTGTAAGATTGTTGGCTTATTATAGAGGCTTACATTTTGTAAAATTTCCTTCCTAATCCTTAGTATTGGTATTCTATAGTAGTACTAGGTATCTTCTTTTCTGATTCTAGAGCGCAATTTCTTACCTTGGCATTAGGTTTTCATATTGGCTGTAGTTGAGACTTCGCTTAGAAGTTGCATTGGTTTAACATATCTTATTGAAGTTAGTTTGATATATAAGTTTTGGACCCATAATTTGTTTTAGTAAAGATCATATTGTTGCAACGGAGTTGCTCGGCAAATTTGATATCAATTAACAGCTATCATATATTGCTTTGCTATTTGGGGAGATGGAACTTGATAATGGTTTTAAGAAGTGTGCAATGTGCAAAACATAGTTCTTTGCTATCATGTACATCATTGTTACTCTTCCTCTTCGGCTCTATTAGAGAGATGGTTTTTGTTTATGATTTATGTTATTTTAAATTGCAAAGTTTTACGACTATGATTTATTTAGGGTTTGTTTGGTTGTAGTGATAATAATGTAATTAATTTTACAATAGTCAATTTTACTAAAATAGATGTATTTAATATATTTTATATATAAAGTAATATAAAGAAAATCATTTGTCTTTAAATTAAGTACAGTTACATCTAAGTAAGAGCATAAAATAATCATTGATTACTTTTAAGTGAGTCATTTATATATTCTCCTAGGTACAACTAATTTTCCCATTTTCTCCTAAAGAAAAGAAAGAATTTTTTTTTTATAGCAGAAGAGCATACGAGTGACTCATTTGATAATAAATATGATTAATTTCAATATAAAATATAATGAGTACATATTAATTTTAAAATATATTACATATATACTATTTTTCGTAAAATTAACCATTTAAATTTTTTGTATAATTTACATTTATTTTATACCATCCAAAAGGAGCTTTAGATTTTAAACTTCGTTTGAACTCAGGGGTGAAAGCTATTAGGCATATGTAACCTTTTTGAACATTATGTAAAAATTTGTCTCTCCTTTAGGCTTGCAAAAAAATTTTAATTGGACAATTATTCTCTGCCAGGCTTACAAATGTACAATGGGTTGAAATATTTAATTCTTAACATAAATTTTTATGAATTGTAAAAAATATATATAATGAATAAGAAGTCAAACCGGAGTCCAGAGTGCTCGACTCAAACTCGCGTAAATAAATATAAGCTCAGAACGCAAAGCAAAACTTAGGCAGGACTTCTCCATCTTGTTCATCTCATAAAAGAATCATAAGATCTACTGTTTGTGAAATCTTAAAACTTGCTTTAAGTGTTTGATGAAAAGTATCTTACAATTAGCACAACTCAATATAACAACTATTACTCCACTGAAAAGAACATAGAAATTACAACAGTTACAACCAACCACAGAAAAAAAAAATGAAACTGCCATACCCAACTTTAAGGGTATCGCTTGTGATACAAAACACCAGCTACTAGTGCAGAAGAATTGCAGCAGTAGAATACAACTAATTGTCTAGAGAATTGGAGAATGTCAGATGTCGTCCTTACAAACTGTAACCGGCTTTTCTTTTAGAAAAGCCACATCACCATTTGGAGTGGTAAGTAGGTGATGATCCGACCCTTCCTCTTCGCTCTCATTTACAGCTGAGGATGCAGCAGACTCCGACCCATCAGAATCTGCAGCGTAAAATTACAAATGGCGGTCAGCATCAGCTAGAAAACTTGCTGCTTGCTGCTTGAATTTTTAAACAAAAAATGTTTAAACCACGTTATGCACGGAAAGAACAGTACCAGAATAAACACGGCTATCAGGTAGACGTCTGACAGCAGTAGCTTGTATGTTTTCTGGAAATAAACAATTACAGAAAGAACCTGGAACTTTCAAATGCCACAAATGAGTACGCAAGAACTTGGTACCAATCAAACAATCATCGCCACAAAACAACTAGGGAAACAGGATTCTTACCTAATCTGGCAAGGCGGTTTACCCATCCAGGTAGGGGTCTTCCTGTAAGGCGCATGCAAACGTCTTCACTAAAATGATTGCAGTTTTTGGCAATCAAATGGTAAGTATCACCATGGTACAATGCAGACATGTGCTCCATGAATGATTGAATTTCTGAACGAGACATGTCAATGCTGCCCATCCATACAGATCTGCTATAGATGAAACCCGGACAGCTTTTGGGGGGCACTTCAAATACTCCGCTGGTTGAGAATTCATGGGCACCAAAGCCATATTCCATGCCATGAACTGCTAATCACATTAAGTCATCAAATGAAATTAACGAACAAAGCTAACGATAGCACCACCTTAAAAAATGAGTGTAAATTACTAGACAAAAAAGAAATGCACTAAACAAAGATTATGTGATGCAATCCTGGTTTAGGAATCTGATAACTAGATCTATAGGCTTCAACTACAAACCTTATAAACCTTTAATAATCAAGTTTGAACAAACTTGAAGCGAACAACAAAGAAGAAGAAGACCGGCGATGCAGGTAGATAAAAAAAAACTCCAACTATATTCAATCAATAGTCATCGTAAAAAATACATGACATCTCCCTTATATATGACATAAACCTTAATTCAACAAAACTATAAAGACTAATATACCCTTATTAAGTCGTCTACAATAACTCATATGTAATGAGGAAAATAATGACCAAATACCCTAGTTAATAATACATGATTAAGGATTAAAATAGACTAATTAAAAGATTATTTTAGGCAACTTTAATTTTAATAACTATAAAATGATGACAATAAGATATTGTCTTTCTTCAGTCTCCTTTGTTTGAAAAGAACTCAGTCCTTGAAATATGAAGTCAATCTATACAATCGGTTGATGGACCGTAAGAAGTCTTACTTGCACCATATAATGACGAATTGAATTATACGTCATCAATCCCCGTGCTCAAAAAAAACTCGCCCTCGAATTTGTAGCTTCATGTTTTGGCTAACACTGAACTCGCATTTAAGAGAGATGATATTCATCTAATAACTCCAATAATGTTGAATCCAAACTTGACATATCAATTTTTAAATCAGAAGCTTTGAGTGATCATTGATAACAACCGAATAATATGGATCCTCATAAGCCTCTTCAATCAACAAATCATGTCTTGATGAAACTCTAATATCTTCAAGAAATCAGGATGGAGATTCTTCAACTTCTTTTTTAACAACCACTTCAGCAAATTTCGCTTGCGATTCTTCAACATAAGTATCTTCAATTGAATTATCAATAATAGACTCACATGGATTATCATCAACCTGTGCAAGAATTGGAGAAACTTGAACCTGTAGAGGTTGTTGTTCAGGTAGAGTAAACTGGGTAAAGTTTGATGATGAACTGTTTGTGGTATCACAAGCGAGGGTGAATTCATTCTCTCCAAATGAGGGTGAATTCATTCTCTCACAGGACTTGAGTATACACCATGGTAGAAATAGGAGAGGGTGAATTCATTCTCTCCAACTGAAGAGTTTGACCAGTCAGCCACATTGCATAAATATCTATCAAAATATTCATTAAAATCTGATAGATGCTGATCATAAGCTTTCATCCGGGTCTCATAACTCTCTTGTCGACTATTAGCATCCCTTAATGCTTTCAAAATAAGATTAAGTTGATCCTCTATCATTTGGGAAATAGAAGTCTCAAACTTACTATAGTGTAACTCATCTTCCAAAGTCCAAAAGTGTTGATAGTAAGATGATTGAGTCTCAGCACAATATGAATAATTCATCTCAAAATAATCATCAAACATGTTTTGGAATCACGATTTAAAAATACCTTGCAACTGATAATGAAATTCTCTCCCACAGTTACTTGACATTGCTGAAAAGAACGCCAACAATATAGAGAGGTCGACACCAGTAACACAGTAATTAACTCCAAAAGCAGCAATCAGCAATATTCTCCAAAATAATAGATGTAACAATCAGCAATCAACAGCAATAGTTTTCCCTTTAATTTGTTGGTCAATATTCTCAAACAATAGATGTAGTAATCCCAGCAAAGCACATAATATATATAACTTTCAATAAGCAACACAAAGCCAAGTAATAGAGATTTAAAACCAAACATGATAGTGTCAGATTGATATGGTTGCACCAAAGTGGCTAAATCTGCAGATGTAACCTTGAGGTTGTGTCGCCTACGCAGCAGTATAGGTATGCAATGGTTGCAACAACTGTTGGCCACTAAGAAGTGGATGTCGTCCAACAATATAATCTCCTTAGGTTGCTAGAAAACAACAACAAAACAGTAACACAGCAGCCTAGTTGTCGCCCAACACAAAAGTTAAAAACCAAGTGTATTAAACCATTACTCTACAAACTTGAACAGGTAGAAGATGTGGCATTTAGATCAACTTGATATCGCCAGTAACAGCCACAAACAATCTGGGCAGCAAAGTTGATGTCGCCCGAAAACCAACAGAATGTGGCCTATAGTTTGAGTTGTTTCTCAACACAGATTGATGTCATTTTGTATAGCAGAAAAGTTGGCGGCAACACTTCTAGTAGCAGTAGAATTTCATGAAAACTATCAAAACCAATGATCAAAGGTGGAGTTTGGGGTGGTGTTGGGGAAGATAAAACACAACCTGTGATGCTGAAAAACAAATAGATTGGATGGTATTGGTGATGGCCAAACACAGGACAAAACCTTAGGAAACCAAGGCTCTGATACCAATTGATGCAATCCTGGTTTAGGAATCCGACAACTAGATCTATAGGCTTCAATCATGAACCCTATAAACCTTTAATAATAAAGCTTGAAAAAACTTGAAGCGAACAACAAAGAAGAAGAAGAGCAGCGATGTAGGTAGATAAAAAAAAAAACTCCAACTTTATTCAATCAACAGTCATCGTAAAAAATACATGACGTCTCCCTTATTCTTGACATAAACCTTAATTAAAAAAACCATAAAGACTAATATACCCTTCCTAAGTCGTCTAAAGTAACTAATATATGTAATGACGAAAATAATGACCAAATACCCCTGGTTAATAATACATAATCAGGGATTAAAAATAGACTAATTAAAAGATTATCTTAGGAAGCTTTAATTTTAATATAACTAGAAAACTATCAAAATAAGATAGTCCTTCATCATTAAGCCTTTTCCTTTTAAGAAAATATTCAATATTTGGCATGAATCTTGTTAGAACTTAGAATATAATTTTTTTTAACTACATGAGAATTGACTTTAAAAGCTAGACCATGAGGGATAATCATAATTTATGCACCTGAATTACAATGGAAATGGATGGTCACAGAATTCATCGTTGAACTACTAAAACATAGTCCTTAACTCTCGCTTGTAATCCTTGGGAAATCTGTGCACACAAATTTTTATAGAAAGCATATGATTGTAGAATTTGTTGCCAAGAGTTTCCAAATAACTCATCCCCATTTTTATCATTGGTTAAATGACAACTGGAATGTACAGACCCAAACCTACATTTGTGTATAAAAGATATCCAAAAACTTCCATCCACCATAACTCTAGACCTTTGTACTTGCAAGAATACTGAAGCTTTTAGATAGCTTTTTACAAATTTTTTCCACCTAAACCATATTCCATTGAATCAAACTCAGTCAATGACCTCACAGGAGATAATTTAGCGCCTATTATATTGACTAAGCTATGCTACTTACTTCATTCAATAATTTCACAAAATTTTAAAAAAATGCAGAAAATTAGATGGATATGTAGCACTAGTCAATTTTTTTCAGTGGAAAAAGCTGGCTCCAATCTTGTAAGATAATGAACAGCATGAAAACAAGGATGACATATATGTAAGAAAAAATCAAACATGTACCTTCAATACCAGAGTGGAAAATGCCAAGCCCAAACCAGTACAGATACTTGTTTGCAGGCGTGAGATCATACACATTTAGATAAACATGAGCCTGATTCTCCCCATTGTTGCACTGTACCCCCACCCCAGAAGTGCACGAGAGAAGACACCGCACAGAATCAAGCATCTCCACCTCCCCCTTTCAAATCCACCCCAAGAAACAAATTCTTTGCAGTTTAAAGGCTCAAGTAAAATTTAAGCCCAAAATTTTTCCACCTCAACATAAACCAAAAATTTAACTTTTCACTCCCTCAAATCTGCCTCGGGGAAAAAAAAGAAGAAATGTCCTTCCAAGTTTACTGTCTATAATAAACAAATTTGATTCCAAAACTTCCAACCCAGCCCTGGATCCACCTTTAAGAAGAAATTTTCCTCTTCATTACCTTTCAAAATTCACAAATCCCACCGTTCAATTCTCATATCAACCTCAAGAAACCAATTCCCTTAACCGTGTATAGGCTCAAGTCAATCAAATTTGAGGCCAAAACTTCCAACCCAGAATCAAACAAGAACAAAAAACCCCACCTCCCACTCCCTCAAATCAACCTCAAAATGCAATCCCCCTTTGCATTTCGCAGGCCCCAAGCAATCAAATTCAATGCCAAATCTTCAAACCCAACATCAAATTACAAACACATCCTTCAAGAAATCACAAGCCTTTCGAACTGCAACCCTGAATTCCATCAAAGTACTACATCAGTAAAAGAAACACAGAAAAAAAAAAAAAAAGAACAATCAAATCGAATTTCGGAAACATTCCGATTCTAACATAAAACAAGAATCACAAATCCCACCTTCCACTCCCTCAAATCCACCTCAAAATGCAAGTAACCCTTTCCACTTCACAAGCCGAAATCAAACCAAACTTGGCCAAATCTTCCAACCCAACATCAAATTGCATCCTAAATTTCAAATTTTAGGGCTTAATAGTGTAAAAAAAAAAAAAAAAAAAACATCCACACACACACGAGAAAAAACAAACATTCATAAACAATCAAAATCAAACAAAAAAAAAAAGAAATTCACAGAATTTTTAAATATACAAGCAGCTTAAAGGAAGAAAATATTGAACTTTAAATTCCATTTTGTCCAATTTAAGGCCGAAGCTTCCATTCAAGAAACCAAAAAACCCCTTATGTTACCAATAAATTCCCTCAATTCGCAACCCCCAATTCCATCAAATTACTGGTAGGTCAGCACAAAAAAACGCAAAAATTTCCAAATCACACTCCAGAGGCACACAAAATTCAAAGAAGAACATAGATTTACAGAATTGAGGAAGAAAGAGCAACTTACACGACCAAAAAAGGGAACTTTATGGACGAGGGTGAAAGCCGGTGGATCGAAAAGCGGAAAAGATGGTAGCTTTTGGACGATTGAAGGGGGGGAATCAACGGGGGTGAAGGAGGGGAGACGAAGGGAGTTTGTATCCTTTCGTGGCAAGGATAGAGAAGATGATTGAATCATGGAAAAATGACACAAAAAGATTGGTTAGTTTGTAAATTGCCAAATTTTTAATGGTTGATTATCTATACAATTATTATTTTATAAAACAATATTTTAAAATATTTAAAATAATAAATTTTTTTATTATTACACATTTAGATATGAGTTGGATAATAAAGATTTAAGAGATTCAGATTGGATGATAAATAAAATTAATATAAATTTTGGATTAAATTAAGGTTAAAATTTTTAAATTTAGATCGGATATTGGCCAATCGTGTCTGATCCCTAGCAAGTTATATGCTTATTATCATTTTTTATATTTTTTAAAAAATATTATATATTAGTATTTCAAATGTAGTGTGTTAGAACTTTAATTCAAAATTGTCAAAATTTTATTAACCTTATATCAAATCATCGAGTAAATAATCAAACTAGATGACGAAAGCGTACCTCAAGCTATAAAAAAACTGAAGTTTTAATCTTTTTAAATTATGGTCTTCTGAATTCAAGAACTGTTTTCTAGAACCAGGATTCTCGACAATGAAATACCAGAACGAAAACTACTTATTGGTTCAGGGACCATAACCTCCTTATTTATAGCCGTAGTTCGAGAAGGTATCTACATATTGAATTCCACATTTTTTACATTGAATTCCACACCTTAATTTATTGCTCATAATCCTTAACTTTAGTAGATCAATTTAATTGAGCCAACTTTATATAATAGCATATTATACAGTTCCTGATTCATGTATATATTTATGTCCAATATCTAACAATCTCCTACTTGGACTTAATATATATACACAAAGATAACTGTATAACCTTTATGAACTCCAAAACATATGCCATTATTTCAAATTAACAATCTCGTCCATTAATCAATGTCAATATAGGATCAAGGTGATTTTCGTCATATTTATCGTAACTAAACCTTCCATGGTCACATACACTAACATAATTAAATGACATAGATCAAGTATGGATGTGTAGCATGAAAATTACATGTAATTTGATCTAACATGCCTATTTTCAACTGGTCCAACCTTATGAGATCACCATAATAACAAAAAAAATAAATAAATACCAAATCAGAGTGAACCTTAAACCAAAATACAAACTCCCACTAAAGTAGCATATCATTAAATGATACAACACCCATATGAGCAACATGCTCATGAAAGACCTTGGGCGGTAAACCTTTAGTAAGCGGATCCGCAATCATGGAGTTTGTCCCAATATGCTCTATAGAGACTTTACCACTCTAAACTCTTTCTTTCACAACAAGGAACTTGATGTCTATATGTTTTGATTTAGACGAGCTCCTGTTGTTATTCGAATATGATACTGCAGACTGATTGTCACAAAATAACTTAAGTGGTCTTTCAATACAACAATACGCAGCCCTGTGACAAAATTCTGCAACCATATTCTCTGATTGGATGCCTCATAACAAGCTATGAATTCAGATGCCATAGTGGATGAAGCTATGAGTGTCTGCTTAACACTTCTCCAAGAAATAGCTCCTCCAGCAAGTAAATAAACATAGCCAGAAGTGGATCGACGACTATCTTGACATCCAGCAAAATCGGAATCAGAATACCCAATGATCTCAACTTGATCTGACTTCCGATATGTGAGCATGTAATGTTTTGTTTTCTGAAGATACCTCATGACTCTTTTGGCTGTTATCCAGTGATCCAATCCCGGATTACTTAAATATCTGCCCAACATTCCAACAATATATGCAATGTCCAGACGCGTACATACTTGAGCATACATAAGGCTTCCCACAGCTGAAGCATAAGGAATCTTTTGCATTTCCTTTCTTTCTGTGTCATTTTTAGGGCACTGATTGAGACTGAATTTGTCTCCTTTAGAAACAGGGGTATCTCCTGGTTTACAATTTTGCATGTCAAATCTTTAAGCACTTTTTCTATATAGTTCTTTTGTGATAATCAAAGTATACATCGATCGTGATCCCGATGTATTTGAATTCCTAATACAAAAGACGCATTCCCAAGATCTTTCATTTAAAATTTCTTTGATAAAAAGGTCTTGGTTTCGCGCAAAAAATCCATATCATTACTGGCAAGCAATATATCATCAACATATAAAACCAGAAAAATATACTTACTCCCACTAAACTTATGGTATATACAATCATCAATAACATTCATCGCAAAACCAAACGAGAGAATTACTTGGTGAAATTTGTAATACTATTGACGAGAAGCCTGCTTGAGTCCA
>JAVDBV010085272.1:0-10336 GCA_032619315.1 Piper longum | reverse complement strand
GAGCCAGCGGCTGAACCTGGAAGGCATCGCGGCTGGCGCCGCCGTCGTCTCCGGCCGCGGCGACCCGCGGTTGGCCCTCCCCCACCTCGCCGTCCCCGACCTCCGCTCCGTAGACTGGTGCCGGCTCCGGTCTCTCGGCTTCCGGGGCGTGGTGTTCGACAAGGACAACACCCTCACCGCCCCCTTCTCCCTCCACCTCTGGCCCTCGCTCTCCCACTCCCTCTCCATCTGCAAGTCCGCCTTCCGCCCCCGCAACCTGCTCGTCTTCAGCAACTCCGCCGGCCTCTTCCACTACGACCCGGACGGCTCCAAGGCCCGGTCCCTCGAGGAGTCCCTCGGCATTCCTGTTCTCCGCCATGGTTCTTTCTATGCCGCTTTTTGTTTCTAATGCCACTCTTTTTGGTTTTGTTTATCTAGGAGTGTGCTTCGTGTCGGCAACATGTTTATATATGAAAATGTAGATGTCTATGTATGTTTGTTTGTTGATTCATTTATATTTTTATATTTTTGGTTCAATAATTGGTTGACAAGGGTATTATTGGATTTTTTTGTTTTTAGTTTGAGAGTATTATTGGTTGACAAGAGTAGGTAATTTCGATCAGCTGATACATGTGTGCATAAATTAGTTGCTAAAGTTGGTGTCTTTGATTTATTTGGTGGCGAGATGTTTATATTTTGTATTTTATGCAGGAATGTGTGGTTTGCTTATGTATGTAGACTTATTTATTGAATGGTTCGCTTAGTTTATGTGAATGTTGGGTGTCGTTTTTGTCTATAGACACAGTTCTTTCAAGGATTTGTTTAGCCACGTTGTATTATCAAGATAGAAGACATTGATCGGCTGATAGATGTCCTAGTTAGTTGATCATGGTGTTTTGAGGTAGTTGATGATGGTGTTTTGAACTGTTCATCTTTTTGTACCGGGTTGAACCCTCATTTGACTTTGATGGAGCAGATTATCTTGTCCTTTGCATGTAATTTTTGGAATGCTTGCATACCAATTCTCTGTTCTATGTTTTATAGTTCGTATTTGTTATGGTGTTCTCCTCTCAACATACAAAAGATGGCCTTCCTTCTGTGGCATTTGGATAACTGGTTGTGACTAGTTCGGTTAGGCAATAAATTAATCTTCATCAGCTGACTTCATTTTTAACGGGGCTTTGTCTTTTTAGATGTTCTACTTGCTATGTTGCTTGTACACTTTTTAGCTTGAGGTGAAATTCTGGAGAGAACTATGGACGAACCATCTTTTGGTTTGGGAATTCCTGTTTTGGTTATGCGTTCAGGCTGTGATTTTACAATTTACAGCTTTAGGAAGAGTGTTAGAAGATCTAACTCTTCAATTTTTTTTCTTTGCTTTCAAAATCTGTGTTTCTAGATTTGGATATTCTATAACTGATTCTACCTGGCCTTTAATTTGATAATATTTCCTTGTTTTTATGCATGTTTAACTCCTTTTGTCCCATTTAGTATTGACTCTAAACGTCTAATCATTGGAATAAATGTTTTTTCTGTACTCACTTAGGAGCAAAGAAGCCTGGCGGAACTGCTGAAGAAATTGAAAAATATTTTGGCTGTCTGGCATCATCACTTGTCATGGTAAAAATTGAGTTTATCAGCTGCTTCTTTTCTCAATTATTGTATTTTGTCTCTGCTTACTTGTACTCCTCGTCTCAGGTTGGTGATAGAATTTTAACAGACATCGTCTATGGAAACAGACACGGTTTTTTCACTATTTTGACAGAACCATTAAGTCTTACCGAGGAACCATTTGTTGTAAAACAGGTTATATACGGCTTTCTTTGGATTGCATAATGCTTCTGCATTGCTTCGTAGCACCTCTTGTGATTAGAAATGTGTATTTTGTAATTAAAAGAATTATCGGCAGTATGTGTATTATAGTTCAAGTTTTTGATCTGTTGCATGAAACTAATAGACTTTGCATTCCATATATATGAGAAAGAGCCTTGAAATTTGATATTTTGTTGGGATACATTCCTTCAGGCTTCATGCATTCCAAAATGATTGGCAGTCCCTTCCATTTATCTGCTTGTTACTGATTTCCAATGCTTCATTGCATTGATTGCTTCATCGTTTGATTGCCCATAATTCGCCCTACTTGCATTTATTGATATTTTTCTCTAATTAATATAAATTGTTTAAATGCTAATGATTTCTTTCAGGTTAGAAAAGTTGAATCTTATCTAGTAAGAAACTGGTATAAGAAGGGATTGAAGCCACTTCCCCATCATTTGCTGCCAGGAGGAGCCGAGGAGTGTATAAAGGATCCGATGCTTTTAAAAACATGACTAGTGTTTTTTTCCCCCAATATTACGAGTGTATGCGTACTTTAGTACTATGCTTTTTGTTATAAAAAACTGTGTTCGAGTAGCTTTGTATATATTTTGTAACTAGTTCATCTGTTAGTCTTTTCCAAATGGGAATGGCAAGAGTCGGATGCAGGACGGTTAAATATTGTTATGGGGGGGGAGTTATTTGTAGTGCATTGAATTGGTGATCGAAACCAAGATAACATCGGATACCTATATTGCAGTTGAATCATGTAAAGGGTAGTGCTAAATTTTTAGTTAGAATGTCGTCGGGGCTTTGCTCTGGACTGCGTTCTACGTGGGTTCAAAATTTAACGTGCTGTATGACTCAAAACAACTCCTGAAATGCAAGCAGTTTATGAATGGTAGAAGCACCCCGCTGGCGCTTACATCCAAGCCTAGTATTACCTTACAAATTGAAGAGACATTTCAACATGTTTCTAACTTGCTTTCTGATAATGTGAACTTGTTAATCTTTTTGGTTTTCGTTTTTCACTCATTGAACCAATCCCTCATGTTCTAATCAAGGTAGCGATCTTCCACTGTGCAGCCTCATTCCTGATTGCGCCGACATCTATTGATTGCCACTCAAAAACTTATATGAAGTGTTTGTTACAATTAGTTTGGACTATTGTTTAAAGAAAAACAGGTCTAAACTGATATAAAAATTATCAACTTAAGAATAATTGTGCCCTTGATTTGAATACAATAGCTGTAGTTTTTCAAACGGGTTAAAATTACCATAAATCATGCAACTGTCAAAACGATCAAGAGCTGGTAGGGTAAAAAAAAACAACCCACAACATAACAACTGGCTCGGGTCGGCTGAAAAAAAAAAACTGATTCGGGTCGGGTCGAAAGTTCGGACTCTATCTTCCTTCTCTGACCCTCAACTCTCCACCGTTGGAAGAGCGTCGCCGCCGCCGCCTGGCGCACCGTCACCGCTTCGTAGCGTCGTCACCGCGACCGCCGTCGCCGCTTCGGCTGCGCACCTCCCGTTAATGGTATTCCTCTTCATCACCTCTAGAATCATGCGGTTGAATCGTTGTTTGATTCGATGGTAAGATGGTCAGAGGGAATTGTTCGTGTTTGTATGCTCGTCGTAGCTATCATCTTTACCTTTATTGCCGTCTCTCCTCTTTTTTTTGTGTTTAATGTTATCAATTGATGCCCCTTCGTTTGGAAGATCTGAATCATGTAAGAATTGTGCAGAAAATGCAGGTTTTGCGTGCTCAGAAATGCTTTTGGAGGAGTATGTGCGGCACTGTGTCTTCTCGCCCTTTACATGTATGCATTGTCGGGAGCGGCCCTGCTGGGTTCTACACCGCAGACAAGGTCTATCTTCTTTCCTTCTTTCTTTCGTTGTTCTATCACAGTTTGTGCATAAATATGATATCCGTCTGCTTCACCTTTTTTATTTTAAACCGACACTTTAATTCCCTTGCAAAGTTTAGGTATGCCTTTTTAAACAGTTGATTGCCAATTGTTGGCCGCAGTTTCAGTTTGTCTGCAATAATCATTTTGTAATACTATGGCCATTGTTTTTTTTTTCTTGAACATAGATGTTGAAAGCATGGAAGGACGTAGAAATCGATATCATTGATCGGCTGCCGACTCCGTTTGGGTTAGTTCGTTCAGGAGTAGCTCCAGATCACCAGGAAACAAAGGTGAGGGCTCCACTTCTTTCTTCTTCTAAAATAAATGGTAGGGTGGGCAACTTTTTATATTTATTTCTGAATTGAAGATTAGGCTGCAGACAAGTTTTTGCCAAGCTTTATTGACTAGCACTGACAACACTTATAGCTTGCTTTTGATTTTTTCTGTCTTCACAATTCTATGTATAAATATTTTGGTTAATTAAGATGTAGATTTGTCTGAAATTGGCTGTGAAATGCTTAACAGGGGGCTATGCGATTATTTCTTTAATCATCTTCCAATATCTTGTTCCTATATGTATGTGTTAATTGAAAAAATTGTTAATTTTAACTTCCTAAAATAAACTTGTGATAGGTGGTGGTCAACCAATTTTCCAGGGTTGCTACAAATGAGAAATGCTCATTTTTTGGAAATGTGTGTGTTGGTTCAAGCATTTCACTTTCCGAGCTTCGTGATATCTACGATGTGGTATGTTTTGCATTCAAATGATTGCTTTTTAAGTGTTCTTGCTGCAGTATTTTGTGTAGAATGATCTATCTTTTTCATTAACTGTGGATCTGCAGGTTGTTCTTTCTTATGGAGCTGAAAGTGATAGAGTATTGGGCATTGAAGGAGAAGTATGTATATGTCTACATGGCATTTATTTTGCATGTGTCATTGTCTAATTAGAATGTGTTTCATTTTGCCTGTGGAAAATGATGGACGGGGAGTTGTTCTATATGCCCTTCTTCCTTCCCTGGAAACGTATTATAAAATTTCCAAAGCAAAGGAAGGATCCGTCCGCATCCATTGTTTATATGTTGAGTTTTAGAAACCTGTCTTTCATAACTCTAGCTATTTCTTATAATGTTTGATCAAAGTTGAAAGTTAACAAACTATGATATTATTTGACCAGTTTTTGTCATTCAATCACATTGTTTATATTTGTACTATATGTAGGATCTTGTTGGAATACACTCTGCTAGAGAATTTGTATGGTGGTATAATGGCCATCCGGACTATAAACATCTGGCCCTCAATCTAAAAAGTGGGGACACTGCAGTCATTCTTGGCCAGGTTAAGTATTTAGCCATTGTCGGTAATCTCTATCCAGCAAGTGAAAGCTAAACAATTTAGGATTCAACCAACATCTCAATTTCTATGTTGGCATGTAGTTGTGCTTGAAATCATGGTCCAACCTTACTGACATTGCATGTCATGCATAACAAGAAGTACCCTTTGAAAGTATGCTGGCATAAGTGCTTGATACAACAAGTTATTTTTGCTGCATTTCAGGGTAATGTAGCTCTTGATGTTGCCCGGATCCTTTTGCGCAAAACAGAAGATTTGGCAACTACCGATATTTCCAATCATGCTTTACACTCTTTACAGGAGAGTATGATCAGGTGAGTACCAATAATTCAATCATGGGTTGGTTCTGAAAGTGTTGCCACATCTTTTGCAAGCATTTCTTATGGTGGCCTTTCTCCGATTAATCACTCAGGAAAGTATTTTTGGTTGGGAGACGTGGACCAGTGCAAGCAGCTTGTACAGCAAAAGAATTGCGAGAAATTTTGGGTAGCAACCTGTCATTGTCTTTGTTTATGCATTCATGAGCACATTTGCCATCTGATTATCTGTTTTATGATTTCAAGCAGAGTTATGGATTGAAGCGATTCTATTTGTTCATCTTGTTGCAGGTCTTGACGGTGTTAATATTCGAATAGAAGAGGCAGACCTTGTTAAAACACCTAAAGATGAGGTTGATAGATCACTCTTTGTTGCTGTCTTTTGTGTATTTTCTATGCATTAGTGCCATTAATTTGATGGTTTTCCCCACCCTAAACTTTTCTGGTGCTTCTGAGTATAAAGAATTGTAAGTCAGGCTTCATGTTTATTAGTTAAGTTTACATTTAGTTGGCATATTGTAGGAAGAACTAAAAGCAAGTAGAACTCAGAGACGAGTATTTGAATTGCTTTCCAAAGCAGCAGCCTCTAATCAGTCAGATCCTATTTCCGGTGATCGTGAACTCCATTTTCTTTTCTTTAGGAGACCTGATTCGTTTTTAGAGTCCATTGGCGATCACATTGTCAATGGTGTCAAATTCGAGAAGACATATTTAAAAGGTGTTCCTTTCTTTTTTTTTTGTTTCATTGAATTATTTTTCAGTATAATAAAAAATGTTGATTCCCAGCCTTCTATATGGTGATAGCAATTTTTTTTGAACTGCATTGTCCCGCATATAGCAGACCAAGCATGCTGAAGTTTGAGATGCCATAAGCAAACAATAACCTGTGGAAGGCAATATGACTAATGATTTGAAGCTGTGGAATATAGAGATCAAATGAAATATTAGTTTTTTTTCTTAATGTCATTTGGGATGTTAGTCATTTTGCTGAAAAAGGGTGAATTGGTTGATTGTTGAAAGTTGTCAGTCTTGTAGGTGAATCTTAAAGTTGCTAGATATGTTGTTGTAGATGGGGAAGCTGGATTTAAATTATCCAACTGTTTATCCCCTGATTCCACCCATTATTGATGTTTCACACCTAGTTAGGTGTGAGTAGCAGCACATTTCCTGCTGTTGTTTCAAGTGCTTTAGTTAGATTTTTTTTTTTTCCCGGGCATTTTGTAACACCATCCACTCACTAAATACGTTTTATCTTTTGTGGCCTGTGATTTAATCTTTGGTTTGAGTCAGGTCTGAGTATTTGGTTCAATTTTTTATTTGTGCAACAGATTGTAGACTTTTTTTCGGTGGGCGTTGGTGGTAGTGGAGATCAAGTTAGTGGTTAAATGCATAACGGGCATTTCAGAAGGAAACTAATATTTGTAATACCAGCCAGTATGGATATTTGAGATGATTACTCTTATCTTCTCTGTTGCAGAAGGTACTGCTGGTAAACGCTATGCAGTTGGCACTGGTCAATTCGAAACCCTAAAATGTGGGTAAGCTGTTTGTATGGACCAACACAATCACAATTATCATTTTGGTGTCAGCCACTTGGCTATCAGCTATCATGTTAATGAACGTTGCATTTTACACAGGTTGGTGCTTAAAAGTATAGGCTATAAATCGGTGCCAATTGAGGGGTTGCCTTTTGATGACATCAAAGGTAGACATGCACAGTTTCATTTATATTCTCATGATCATCATCATCGTGTTTGTAGAAATGTACTGCAGTATTTACTTCAGTAAGTCTTTAATTGTCTTCTGTCGTCAATTTCATACCCTTTCATAAAGGGAAAACATTGGACCTTCACTGGTGGTTACTAGTTTTTGGTAAATTTCAATGATCAGTTACTTACTGCAGGTATTGTTCCCAATGTGAGAGGCCGTGTTTTAGGTGAACCAGCTGACGAATCAATTTATGAAAAAGGGCTATACGTTGCTGGGTGGCTGAAGAGGGGGCCGACTGGAATCATAGCCACAAACCTCTACTGTGCAGAAGAGACTGTAAGATCACGCAACTCTTGGCTTTACTTCTGGATTGCATTCCTAGTTCTGTATGATTTTTTATCCTCTCTTTACACAATGATGTGAGCTTCTGAATTTGATGGCTGTTTATTTCGGCATAGGTCGCAAGCATCATTGAGGACCTGAAACATGGAACTACTGCAGACTCTAGAAAATGTGGGCGCAGAGGTCTCCTCGAAGCATTGAATAGCAAAAACATCAGATATGTGCCATTCAGCGGATGGGAAAAGATAGATTCGAAAGAGAAATATTTGGGAAGTCTTAAAAACAAGCCCCGTGAGAAAATAACTTCTTGGGAAGAACAGCTGGAGGTTGCATTTGGAGAAAAATAACCATAGTGATTGTTACCTCGCATGTATAGCAGTCCAATGTTTTTTCACCAAGTGCTTTTCGTTCGATAGATGACATTATCTTTGGATTGCAGCAAGGCCTTACTTTGTGGAGTGGTTTGGAAAGGGGTTTAGTTTTTCTGCACTGCGCCATGGTGCATCTGGGCCGTTGGATCGAAATCCAACGGTCCAGATCTATCCTCCCACCACCCACCCATTTGCCCGCGACCGCCGACCGCCCGCCCGCCCACCTGCCCGAGCAGGTTGTGGCTGCCGGGGAGGTGCCGCGACGGAGGGCGGTGGCGGGGGGCCGCGCCGACATGGCCGGCCGACGTCGTCGAAGGGGGCGGCCGGCGGGGGGCCGCAGCGGCGGTGGCGGCGAGCTGCTCGGGCGGGTGGGCAGGCAGGCGGTCGGGCGGGCGGTCGCGGGCAACCGGCAGTCGGTCGCGGGCAAACGGGCGGGTGGTTGGGAGGGTAGATCTGGGCCGCTGGATTTCGATCCAACGGCCCAGATGCACCATGGCGCAGATTTGGAAAGACGGCCCTAGCTCATCTTGATCTCTTCCAAACGGAATATACTAAAACATTTCTAAAGTACCAAACAAACGCTAGAAAATTTTGGGTGAGATCTTTTAATTTAGTTTCACATTTAATATTTACTAGATAATATTTTATTTGTAAGTAACAATGAATTATAGATCTTTAATTTGGTTAGTTATTTTTGAAGAAAAAACTTAATCTATTATATTGTACTTTAATTTAGATCGTTATAAATGATATTAGAGTGTCCTTGTTTCGTGTTAGATGGTGGGCTTAACTAGTGACATTGGCTAACTGACAGTTATGGGTTAAAAAAAGTCATGAGTTGAGGTTAGCAATAGGTCAAATGTAAGATTTTAATGGACTGAATTTTCTAAGGATGGTAGATTGTGATAACTTTTAATTTAGCTCTATATCTGATACTTATTAGGATAAGATATTGTTTATAAGTAAGAATGTAATATAAAATTTTAATTTGGTTAATTACTTTTAAAGAGATAACTTAGTCCATAATATTACACTTTAAATCATATCGTAACAAAATTGTGAAATTTCTTAATTTAGTTCTATATCTAATACCCAATGAGGAAAGATTCTGTTAATAAATAAATTATAGATTTTTAACTTTGTTAACTATTTTACAAAAAATGATTTAGTGCATTATGTTGCATTTTGGAACAGGTGGTTATAAATTGTATCAAAGCCTTTTAGTTCTGTGTTAGATGTTTATTATGTTATACTTTGGGTTGGGTCATTACAAATGATATCAAAGTTGTAAAACCCGTGATTCGAGTCACAAGTTTTATAGTCGTTAGCCGATCGGTTCAGTCGTTGGTTCGAGTCGAATGTATTTCAGAACACGTGTACTGAGCCGATGTCGGTCACGTGTATGAGCTGTGAGGGTAATGTGTAGCGAGGATGTGATGATAATGACATGAATGAGCAGAGAATGAGTTATCAGAATGCATGAGTATACAGTGGGTGATTTTAGATTCATTATTTTGTAACCGTAGAAATAGTTTTAGGTCGTTTACCGCGTTAGGATGCGTTATGGGATAGTTTGGGTGGGTTATTAGTTATAGAGCATGTCATTTGGATGTTGTGTGTTTTATTTTATTTTAAAGGATTTTCCCAGATTTTTCTAGATTTTTTTTAGGATTTATTACGCGTTAGTTATTATTTTTGACTCGAGACGGAGTATAGTCAAGTTTTATTTACGAAATTGCCACCCAACGTGTTTTTCCTTCCATCCCGACATTTCCCGGAAAGTCGCCGGAAACCGTCGGAAAATCGGAATTTTTGGAATTCGCTGGAATTCACCGGATCTTCCACGGAGTTCACCCGGTCGAACCCGATCAAGCTTCGGACGCCGTCAAGCGCCGAATTCGAGGTTCGAGACGTACGTACGACGGAACCCTAGCCGTCGCCGATTGCCGACGACGCGAGGTATAACTACCTCTAAGTTTATTATTTATGATTGATGATTGTTAGAAAGCATGATAGGATTGACTAAGTAATGTTGATGTAATTAAACACTAATTAAACCCTAATGAGTGATAAGTGATATGATGTGTTTAAGTATGAGATGAAAAGTAAGTGATCTAATAAAATAGATCAAGTTTGATCATGATAATTGACAATGATGTAATTTAGAAGAGCACAATGAAATTGATATGAATAGGATGACTTAAAATTATTTATATTAATGATTATTGAATTGTTTGATTGATTCTGATTGTATTATGTGTGATAATTAGGACTAGGCTGATGCATCATTTAGTTATCGGGCGTTAGAATTTAGCTCTGATGTGTAGGTACGGAGTAGGAGCTCGCCGCCTAGGCGCGATGGCACGCTTGGAGCTTCTACCAGGTCCGTTTAGGACTCGTCTCTTGATTTACGCTTTATTCCATCGTGTGTTTGGTTTTTGTAAAACCCCATTTTTGGGTTAGGGTTTTACCCGATTTAAGTTTTCCCTATTTGGGTCAGTATCGAGTTGGTTTGAGTTCCTCACACCCGGAGAAGGTG
>JAVDBV010085271.1:0-21803 GCA_032619315.1 Piper longum | reverse complement strand
TACGACAAAGCCGCTGAGACCACATCGTGCCCCCATCACCAATCCCACTGTGGACGAGCGTTGCCATTGCTGTCCAGTTATTGCCTCGATGTCGCCAACCATCCCACGACCTTTCCTGACCAGAGTGGAGCCCAGTGCCGCCCATATTGGCCTAATCTTCACACCCCACCATTGGTCACCACATTTTTTGCCATTTTTCGGCAAGCCACTGCCACATTTGACCTCGTCACCCTTGTAGATACATTGGGCTTGTCGAGCCGGTGCCAACGGTACCACATACTATCACCATTTTCCCGGTTAGCCTCCGCCGACAACAGTTGCCATAAAATCATCAGAAATTGCCTGAAAACCGTCAGAAACCACCAAAAAACAAGATTCACTAGAATTCGCTAGATCTTCTACCAAACTTACATATTCGAACCCGATCGAACTTCGGACGCCGCCAAGCACCGAATTCGAGCTTTGAGATGTGCAACGAAATCGTAGCCGTCGCCAATTGTCGACGACACGAGGTATAATTATCTTCGAATTAATTATTTAAAATTGATAATTATTAGCACAACATGTTAAGATTAATTGTTTGACATGATGAATGTCTGATTGTGAATGAAGTAATGATTTGCATGATATGCTTGATATTGAATTAATGCAAATGATCTAATTAAGTAAATTAAATTTTAGCATGTTAATTGATTGTAACGTAACTTAGAAAAATATAATAAAATCGGTGTGAATATGATGAGATAGGGATATTTTTATTACGACGAGGATTATTGATTGTTTGATGGATGGTGTTTGTATTATGCAGGGTTTTAATAATGAGTTTGATGCATCAATCAATTAGCGGGTGTTAGCTTTTAGATTTGATGTATAAGTATAGAGTAGGAGTTTGCTTAGGCGCGTGGACACGATTGGAGCTTCTACCAGGCCCGTTTAAGACTCGCTTCTTGTTTGATTTCTGAACTTTATTGTGTTTTGTTTTAATAGGTAAGCGGATGTGTCAAGTAGTGGATTTATTGTATCCTTTTGCACATGGGCTATTTAGCCGATTACATTTCCGGATTAATAACCCTTAAAGATGAGATCCTTCAAGTTTGTTTTGAAACTCAAATCCAGTTGACGATGCCTTCAGACTTATTATACTGAATTCACTACACTGGCCTATGTACATGTAGTTTTTGCATTTTTAATGAGATGTGAAACGAGGGAAAATCGATGACCACATCTTAAGATAGGGCACATGTTCGTCAAAATGGGATCTAGAATTAGTGAGTATCCATTCCATTCCCAAGGGATCTTGATAACTTTATCTTTGAATTCCTCAAACCCGGAGAAGTGCGGAGGTTTATGGGTACTGCTATGCAGTGTATGTCTAGACTTGTGACTTAAAAGGGTACTGAGGCGTATGCTGATAGTACTCCGCCTCTATACTTATGGATAAGAGTAATACAGAGGATGTAGAGGGCTAAGAGGAAATAAAATGATTTCCCTATGTAAGGGATAAAGTAAAGTAACTAAGGAAAGAGATGAGAAGAAAAGGGGACACTGCGCCGTAAAGACAATGACTCCCAGTTATTGCCTTTACGAGAGTTTTTTAGGAAGAATAATGAAGTTTTATTCAACAGGAGAGTCAGCTCTCATATGTCAGTTTGTTATTAGTTATTTCTAAACCAATAACGCTCATTATTAACGTCTTTTTATTATATATGTAGGTGAGAATTGAGAGGAATGAGCACCTTCAGGACTGTAGAGGAACACCAATGAAATCGTGCACACATATACGTGTCGACTGTAATTGGTGATGTGTTGAATTATGTGGATAGTGAATTTGAATGATATTCTGTAAACTCCTATAGATATTTTGTATGTGAATGAAAATATACAGTGAAAAATGAACAGAGTGAGCCAGGGAGCGAAGGTAATTGGAATGCGAAAAACATGTTGTGTTTGGACTGTATTTTTTATTTTCATTGTTATAAAATATATACTGTTTGTCATGGTGACCCCCAATTGCACTTTTAAGAAAAATACTATCCGTTTTGTTTTAAAAATTAACTATTTTCTTAAAAATTTTCATTTATTTAGTTTGTTTTTATACTTGTTTGCATATCTTAGCATACATATAGTACAACGTTAAAATCGAAGTATCCTATTCATGCCTTCCTTGTTATATTTCCATGTTGAGAGTTTTGAGACAACGAGAGTAGATCTGAGTCAGCTTAATCAAATCAAGTAATTTAACAAACAGCACGTTTGTCGATAATATTTTCGAATTAATTCATCTGCGAACCGAAGAGAGTGTTACAAAGACAATTAATAATACTATTGATATGAATTAGTAATTTTTATTATATACTAACTTTTCTCGTGACATAAAAAAACAAAAATTATTACTTTTAATAACAAGTAGCAAAGCACCCACATGATATTGTTTTAAATAAAAATAATAAATATTTATTTATGCTTAATGAAAAAATATAGTTGTAAATAAATATCAAAAAAATTAATTTCAATAAGTAAAAAAATTTAATTACTCAATAGAGTTTATTTTTCAAGATTTTTAATTCAATTATAATTATACTATTTTTATAATTTTTAATTTAAGTAGAGTTAAAGTCCAATATTTTTAATAGTAACTAATAAAAAAGTTATTATTGGATAGACGTAAAAAAAAAAAAGTGACGAGATTTAAAAAATAGCGATTGTATTATTTTAAATGTGTGTATGATTAAGCCTTTCGCTACTAACATTATTTCTAAGGACAGGCGTCATTTTTGGATCTTGCAATTTGCAAATCTAGAGGGGGAGAAAGGAAAGGGTCCGACAAACCGGCAGCGATGTCGTCGTCGGCAACACCGCTACCGATGACGGGCACCGGCGGCGGCTCCGCCCCCTCCCTGGCCAGCGCGGCCTCAAACCCCGCCCTCCGGGCCTTCCTCTCCCACCTCTCGGAATCGATCAGCCTCGGCCTCTCCCACCGCCGCCCCTGGTCGGAGCTCCTCGACCGCTCCGCGTTCTGCCGCCCCGACTCCCTCTCCGACGCCGCGGCCCGGTGTCGGCGTAACTTCTCCTACTTCCGCATCAACTACCTCCTCCTCCTCTCCCTCTCCCTCGCCCTCTCCCTCCTCACCCACCCCTTCTCCCTCTCCCTCCTCGGCCTCCTCCTCGCTGCCTGGCTCTTCCTCTACCTCCTCCGTCCCGCTGACGCCCCGCCCCTCGTCGTCGCCGGCCGCCCCTTCTCCTCCCGCGAGATTCTCCTCGGCCTCGTCGGACTCACCGTGGTCGTCGTCTTCCTCACCTCCGTCGGCTCGCTCCTCATCTCCGCCGCCATGGTGGGCTTCGCCATCATCGTCTTCCACGGGGCTTTCCGCATGCCCGAAGATCTCTTCTTGGACGACCAGGAGCCGGCGGGATCTGGGTTCCTGTCGTTCATCGGCGGCGCCGCTTCCTCCGCCTCCGCGGCCGCAGCCCCTACCGTTGCCACTCGCGTCTGATGACTCTGATCCAATCAATTGCCGGTAATTATTGTTAAAAATCTCTCTTTTTTTATTAATCTGTACTTTGTTCTATTAATAATCTCTATTTCTTTATCACGTTCATGTTAAATTAATCTTTTAGTAATTTTAATCATGCTTCTGCTTTTATTTATGATTATATCTTTTAGCCTTAGCGTTAGTTGCCGGTAACAAAATTTTAGTAATTTTAATCATGTTTCTGCTAATGATTTTTGATTCATGTTTATAGCTTTTGGCCTTAATGTAAGTAGATTTAAAAATATCGTTAGTAATTTTTATTATGTTTTTGTAATGAGTTCTGATTTTTGTTTTATATGTTTTAGCCTCGGTGTAAGTTCCCCTTTAAAAAAAATTAGTAATTTTTATCATGTTTATGCAAATGATATCTGATTTATGTTAATATGTTTTAGCCTTAATGTAAGTTACAATATGTTTTATATGGATTTCCTTCCATGAATTTGTTGGATCCTTTAGCTTATGCGGTGTGATGCTGTTGGATGTCCATATTTCTTCCATAATGAAGTTATCTTCCGTTCAATTCATCGAGAACTGTTTATTCGTCTGGTTGTATTTTTGTCCTTGGCCATGATTAGAAGCTTAATAGTTGTTATATTGATGCCAGTCTCGTCAAATCTGATCATTATGGTAAACAAAGAAATCGATTATTTTAAGAATTGTAATTGTAGAGTGTTCATTTCTTATAGACTTTTATACTTTGACTAACGCGTATGAGTTTTCGGGTTAAATTGTGGTCGTTTTTTGGTCTCTATCTTTATTCATGTTCCCTGAAACGCTTTGGGTGGTGCACATTTATTAGAATTTATTGAGTTGTGCGAATGATTTCTTTCTTTGCCAAGAGGTCTTGGTGGATGGCATGTCTGGTTGAGTTTTGGGTTATAAAGATCTTGTCCGAAAATTGTGAATTTTGTTGTAGTATCTTCCTATTAGTTACATATAACAACCCGCCTTATCTGGTTTGGAGTTACCTAAAAATATAGAGGAAATAAATATAAAAATTTCGAGCACATGCATTATAACATGTCAAATATTTCTAAGAATTTATTGATCATAAAATAACTCATACTACATTAAATATAACATGCAACATAAACAAAAAAATAAATTAACTATGCAAATGCACAGTTCCACAATCTTCGAATTTTTTATAATCATATTTATAACTCAAAAAATATGAAGAGGAAGCCCAAATTATTCATCATTTCTTTCAGCCTAAGTTGGTAAGGAAACTATCAACTACACTCTTAAGCATCAATTTGCAGTTGCTCACATGTTGTCACAAAATCGTGTTAGTAATAAAATCATTAAATCACATAATTATATGAAATAAGTTAATATATTTCACATCATTATTTTTTAAATCTTTTAGTGATTATGAGCTTATGCAAAACTCTAATTATGTCGGGAGGGGTAGTTACCCTATCCAATTACAAATCTCATATATGCGCACACACGTTATGTAGCCAACGACGTGTAGTTATCGATATTTATCATTGACTCACTATCTCGGCATCACAAGTAATTTTAAAAGTGCGGCCCTTTATCGGAATGAGTCAATTCTTTGACCCCGATTATACTCGGTTTATGGTGGTCGAATATGGGCTCAGGGTGACTAGCGCTGCCAAAAAGGAATATACAATATTTCAAGTAGTTATACGGACTTGAAAGGTTGAATCATATACCAAAGATGAGATAGAAAATTAATTTGGATGAGTGGAGCCCTGCGTCATAAGTTAACGAGTTCAACCCGCGTAACCTAAGAGGAGATGAAATCTGAATTATAATCGGATTATACTAGCACACAAGACGAGGTAAAGCCTCCACACATGTACAATATGTAAAACTTAATTATTTTACTTATTTTTCTTAGTAATGGGTTAAACCTCATTAGGTAGTTTAATTTATGATTTTAGGGTTACAATTCTACTTAATGCATAATTTAGTACTTTGGGTTTTATTGTTAGACTTATTTGGATGATTTTTCGGACAGACCAATGGTATCCGATTAAATTGAAATTTGAATCCCTAGTTCTAGATACACTAAGAGTTTGCCACAAATATTAATAAATGATAATATGTAAATTATTATGTTGATTGAGGCTAATTAAGGTTGGATTAATGTGCTGTGAATAGTACCTAAGTCACTGCACAACAAACTTCAAAATTTCGGCCCATGAGCCTTAGAAGTCCAAGCTTGGGTGAATTATATTAGCTATATAACACTTGGAAGATTAGTCCATTAATATTTCAGGTCTAATTTTATTATAATCGGCCAAAGTAGTCTTTTAAATCTTAATTTTTGATTTAGTATTTTTTGTAATTTACTTAACTAGGGTATATTAGAAAATTCTATTAAATTACATACGTACCCAAATGCTCCTAAATTTACATATATAATATTAAGACACTTATTAAACTTTGTGATTTATTATATAATTTTTTCACATATGAATATATTTTTTATAAATTATTTTAATTCAAATAATAAAAATAAGATTATGAACTTAGTTCTTATGTAGTTCAAAACTCCGATCCAATTAACTATTAGAATGAATTTTGTTTAACTAAAAAATTTTCAAAGTTGGATAAAAAAATTATTAGTGTATTAGGTAATTTTTAATAGATTTTTATATGATCTAATATTTAGCCAAACATTTAATTAAACACACCACATAGGCAATCAACACAGAACACATCAATTGCACACAATGTTTTATTAATTTATTTCAGGCCTTATTTGAGGTAATTTTAGTATGTTAAAATTTATTATATTAATATCACAACATGATTATCATATGATAATAAAATATATTATAAACTTAAAATCATATTAATGTATAACAATTTGGAAAATAGGCAAACATGTTATTGGAACCTTGAAACTTGCCATTTTTTGTCAAGTTTGGGATTTTTTTTATGATCTTGCATGTCAAATCAGTCGCCATGATCATCATATAAGTTATAGATCTATGTCTTTTGAAAAGAAAAAGACTACGATCATACAAATTGAACATCTAAAATATGAGTTAAGAATCTTATGCTCAATTAGTGCATATCTGGACATAAAGATGATACCAAAATGATAACCATTTATCCATGATAATGACATTAAACCACTTTTAAAAATTCTTTAAGAGGCATATTAATAATGTAAAAATGTAATAAAAGAAGAAAACAATATCTATACAAGAAACATCAACTCAAACAAGAGTCATCAATCAAAACCGAGAATAATATACCTTAAGCAGTTCAAGGGGAGGTCACTTGGAGTTTTCCCACTTTAAGTCCTTTAACCCTTAAAAGAAAAACGTCTTTAAAAGGTAAAGAAGGATAAAGAGATCTCAAAGACTGAAGAAGAAAAAGATGCAAGATGGGTTTTAACTTTCCCACCTAAATTTTTAAATAATGCCTAAGGAGAATCCATCCCAATAACACATATCTAACTTTGAAAAAAAATAAAATAAATTTCTCTCTTAATCCCTCTAAACCTCAACTACTTTAAGTTTCTCCCTTATATCAAATTTTCCAACAAATCAACAACCTCATACCTTACATCATCCTATCCATATTAAATAATTAAAACAAATGTTGTATGAACAAACTTATTAATTTTTACTAAACGAATACACTGGTAAATTTAAAAATGACGACTCATTCCTCACCATACAACTTTTTCCATCCTCGGAAAATTATTATTATTGTTATTTTAGTGATTTTTACAATCGGGATATTCCACCTCAATGCATTATCCTTGGGTGCAGACAACTTCCCTTTAAATCTGAGCACATTATTGGAATTAGTTACAATGCCAGAAGCCTTGTCTATTATTTCATTTAACTCCCCATCATTCTTTTGTGCTAACTTAACACGATCAACTAAATCATTAGAAATAATTAGATTTGCCAGTAACCCTGATAGTTGTTTCAAAGGGTTGATAGCCATCACTTCTGCTGACATAGCCTAAAGTCTAGCTAGCTGCTCACCCTTGTTTGCTTTGCCTTTCCGACTCAACGCATCTACTGCAACGTTTGCTTTCCCTGGGTGGTATAAGATTTGGAAGTCGTAGTCCTTTAAATATTCTATCTATCGCCTTTGTTGAAGGTTAAGGTCATTCTGGGTGAAGATATACTTCAAATTCTCGTAGTCAGTAAAAACTTTAAACTGGGCTCCATACAAGTAATGTCTTCAAATCTTTAAGGCAAAAGTAATTGCTGCTAATTTTAAGTTATGAGTTGTATAATTTTGTTCGTGAATCTTCAATTGACGAGAGGCATAGGCTACTACTTTGCCTTTTTTGTGTAAGGACGCACTCTAAACCTAAGAGAGACGCATCATTGAAGACTACGAATCTTTCATTAGCATTTGGCGGGGTCAAGACTGATGCAGTAGTTAGACTCTTCTTCAATGATTGGAAACTTTCATCACACTTACTACTCCATTCAAACTTGACTCCCTTCTTTGTGAGCTTAGTCATTGGCGATGCTACCAAGAAAAAGTCTTTATTAAATTTCATGTAGTAACATGCTAAACGAAGAAAACTTCAGATGTCAGTGATTGACTTGGGTTGTGGCCAATCAGTGACCACTTTTGATTTCGATGGATCCATTGCAACTCTGGCCTTTGAGGTAATATGGCCGAGGAAATTTACTTCTTCAACCAGAAGTCACACTTTGAGAGCTTGGCGAACATCTAATTTTCTCTTAGAACTTGAAAAGTAATAAACAAGTGCTTCACATGCTCTTCCTCATTATTTTACTAAACCAGAATGTCGTTTACAAATATGATAATAAACTTATCCAAATATGCGTGGAATACCTTGTTTATGAGTGACATGAAGGTCACTGGTACATTTGTTAGACTAAAAGGCATAACAAGAAACTCATAATGTATGACTCTTTTACTCGCTGTTGGTGATAATCAGACACCAAGTTTATCTTAGAAAATACTCCGATTGTTTTTCGTTGATTGAACAAGTTATCAATCCTCGGTAAGGGATACCAATTCTTGACTGTCACTTGATTAGCCTAAGTGATCTATCTTTCTTTTTCACAAAAAGAATGAGGGCTCCCCAGGGTGAAGTACTTGGTTAAATGAAACCTGCCTGCAACAACTCTTCTAGTTGACTCTTTAATTCTTTGAGTTCTGCTGAAGCCATGTGATATGTGCTTTAGAAATGGGTGTCACTTTAGGTACTAGGTCAATGACGAACTTCAGTGCCCACTTAGGAGGTAACCCTGGAAGTTCGTCTAGGAATACATCGGGAAACTCTGCTACCACATGAATCATGAACAACTATTTGGGTTTGGACTCAAACTTAACTAAGTTAGGCAAAAAGGCTTTACAACCCTCACCAAACAACTCGACTGCCTCATTGATAGACATGATATAAGAAGATAGATCAAGCAATGACCCTTACCCATCTCACAATTACAAGTTTTCCCACTAGTTCACATTTTATGACTCAAGTGTATTTATCTTTTCTCAATGTGTTATATTGTTAATTAATGAATTTTTTCGCTAATAAACCTGTCATAATCGAAAAAATAAATCTGTTAAATGGCAAGCACACGTAGACAGTCAAACCGATCTATTCAGTTAAATTCAAACACGGAGAATGTATTGGCTTAGATCCTGACGGCCATACAAGGACTGGCGCAAGCTTCAGGAAATACTAAGTTTGTTGTTCAGAATATTGTCCAGTAGTTACTAGGAGTAGTTGCTGGGAATGGAGCCTCAAACTCTACAGCGGGTACCAACATAACCCTAGATGGTGGTCAGTGGAGTGTCCGAGGGCGGTCAGGGTTAGTGGACTTGGACGAGCGAGGGGAGCTTCCAAACCCAGTGCCACATGTAATCTGACAAGTGTTACTGCTAGTTGTTGATGATAGTGATTGCTATATCGTGGAGAAGTTTAGGAAGAATGGAGTTGAAGTGTTTATTGGAGAGACTGATTCGATAAAGGCTGAGAGTTGGATAGACATCATAGAAAAAGCTTTTAGGGCTCTGTCTATGTCACATCTCCATCAAGTGAGATTGGTAATGTGCATGCTGCAGGAAGAAGCATCTTACTTGTGGAAGTCTGTGAAGAAAACCACATTTCATTGACATGAGATTTCTTCCATCACGTGGGCAGAATTTGTGGCCGTCTTTAATGGACAGTATTTACTTGAGCCCATTGTCCAGAAGAAAGCGTTGGGCAGGGGGAGGACTCAATTCAAGAGTATGCAAGAAGTTTTTAAAGTTGTAACGTTTTGCATCTGTGATTCAGGCAACCGAAAAAAAGCTAGAGTTGATAAATTCTTTTGGGGATTGAGGTGGTGACTTTTAGATCAAGTACAAGTTATAAGTCGAAGGATAAATTAAAAAGAGAACTTTTGGAAGGATATGAGATGCCGAGATTAATGTATAAGCACCGGTATGGGACGATGTGCCACTTATAAGTCATTCTAGGTGCATGTGACACTTAACTGATGAGCGTATGCGAGACGCCTTTATAATTGTAGGTGTTATCTAGGTAGTATGGGTAGTATAAGATACTTGTGCAATCTAGATGACAGTGTGCCCCATTTTAGCCATGCATATGAGTGACAATGCTTAAATAAAAAAAAATGCACCGATGAATTGTAATCTGCTATGTAGGAAGACGTGGGTTTATATGAAGTATAAGGACCAATGAAGTATACAGACATGTATAAAGTCATTTCAAATGATTACTCAAAAGCAATATAGGATCAACTTTTGAAGTGTCCTTCAATAATTTAACTTTAGAACGTCAAAGTAATAAAGGATTTGTAATTTTAGTGATGCGTGTCTCTTATGTTTAGGATGCGTCCTTATACAAAGAGGCAAAGTGGTAGCATATGCCTCTCGTCAATTGAAGATTCACGAACTAAATTATGCAATTCATAACTTGGAATTAGCAGAAGTTACTTTTGCCCTAAAGATTTAGAGACACTATTTGTATTGAGCCTAGTTTGAGGTTTTCATTGACCACCAGAGTTTGAAGTATATCTTCACCCAGAATAACCTTAACGTTTAATACCCTAGCTTATCTATAGAATAATGTTCCTCTAACTTTTACTAGCACTATTCGATGAATATGATATAAATAAATAAATAAATCAATTTTATTCCATCAATGTTCAATGTCATTTATAAGTCTAACTATATTTAGATATTTATTTAATAAATTGGTCTAGCCATACGAATACTAAGGAAATAATCATAATCGTTCTTTTAGCCGTTGTAATATTTTCGAAGACAAAAATATCTAAGTTTGGGAGATTGTAAAAACCACAAAAATAATAATGATAATAATAATAATAATAATAATAATAATAATAATAATAATTTCCTATTGACAGAGAAAGTTGTATGGCGAGGAATGAGTCGTTAAATTTACCGGTGTATTCGTTTGGTAAAAAATTAATAAGTTTGTTCGTACAATATTTGTTTTAATTATTTAGTATGGTTGGGATGATGTAAGGTGTGAGGTTGTTGATTTGTTGGAAAATTTGATGTAAGGGAGAATCTTGGAGTAGTTGAGGTTTAGAGGGATTAAGAGAGAAATTTATGTTATTTATTTTTTCAAAGTTAGGTATGTGTTATTAGGGAGGATTTCTCTTGGTCATTACTTAAAGATTTAGATAGGAATGTTGAAACCCATTTTACATCTTTTTCTTCTTAAATCTTTGAGATCTCTATGTCTTTCCTTACCTTTTCATGATGTTCTTCTTTCAAGGGTTGAAGGATTTGGAGTGGGAAAACTCCAAGTGACCTCCCCTTGAACCGTTTAAAGTATGTTATTCCCAATTTTGGTTGATGATTTTTATTTAAGTTAATGTTTCTTGTATAAATATTGTTTTCTTCTTTTTATTGCATTCTTACCTTGTCGATATACCTCTTAAAGAATTTTTAGAATTGGTTTCATGTCATTATAATTAGTAGATAAATAGTTATGATTTTGGTATGATGTGTGTGTCCAAATTTACACTAGTTGAGCATAAAATTCATAACTTATATTTTAAATGTCCAATTTGTATGATCTTGGTCTTTTTGTTTTTAAAAGACATAGATCTATAACTTATATGATGATCATGATGATTGATTTGGCGTGGGAGATCATGAATAGATCCCAAACTGGATGAAAGATGGCAACTTTCAAGGTTCCAGTGACCTGATTGCCTATTTCTCAAATTGTTACACATTGATATGATTTTAATTTTATAATATATTTTATTTTCATATGATAATCATGTTGTGATATAATATAATAAATTTAACAAACTAAAATTACCTTAAATAAGGCCTCAAATAAATTAATGAAACATTTTGTGCACATGCTGTGTTCTGTGTTGACTGCCTATGTTGTGTGTTTAGTTAAAGGTTTACCTAAATATTAGATCATATAAAAATCCATAAAAAATTACATAATAAACCAATAATTATTTTATCCAACCTTGAAATTTTTTGAGTTAAACGAAATTTATTCTAATAGTTAATTGGATCGGAGTTTTGAATTACATAAGAACTAAGTTCATAATCTTATTTTTATGATTTGAATTAAAATAATTTGTGGAAAATATATTCATATGTGGGAAAATTATATAATAAATCACAGAGTTTAATAAGTGTCTTAATATTATATATGTAAATTTTTGAAGCATTTAGGCATGTATTTAATTCAGTAGATTTTTTGAATTCTACCATAGTTGGGTAAATATGAATAAGTACTGTTTACTCATTAATTTCTCAAGATTTAGGATGTATTTAATTCAGTAGATTTTTTGAATTCTACCATAGTTGGGTAAATATGAATAAGTACTGTTCACAACCCATTAATATGATGTTAATTAGCCTTAATCAACGTGATAATCTACATATTATTACTTGTTAATATTTATAACAGACTCTTAAAGTGTATAGAATTGGAGATTCAAATTTTAACTTAATCGAATATTATTTGGTCTGTCTAAAAAATCATCCTAATAAGTTTAAAAATAAAACCCTAAGTATTAAATTATGTACTAAGTAAAATTGTAACCATAAAACCATAAATTAAACTGCCTAATTTTAACCCATCACTAAGAAAAATAGGTAATATAATTAAGTTTTACATATTGTATATGTGTGGAGGAGGCTTTGCCTCATCTTGTGTGCCAGTGTAATCCGATTATGATTCGGATTCCATTTCTTGTTAGGTTACGTGGGTTGAATTCATCGACTTAGGACGTAAGACTCCACTCATCAAAATTAGTTTCTGTCTCATTCTTGGTATATTAGTCAACCTTTTAAGTTTGTATAACTATTTGTAATGTTGTATATTCCTTTTTGGCAACCCTGGTCGGCCTGAGTTCAGACTCAACTACCATGTACTGAGTGCAATCGGGATTAAGGAATTGACTCGGTCTGACATACGGCCGCACTTTTGAAATTACTTGAAAGATAAAATACTTGCCCCTATACTGAAAGGGGTGATCGGGTACAATGGTGAAAGACGACTCATTATATATTTGTGATACCGAGAAGGTAAGTCAATGACAAATATCGGTAATTATACGTCATAGGCCACGTAGTGTGTCCGCATATATGAGATTGTAATTGGATGGGGCGGCCACCCATCTCGACATAATTGCAGCTCGACATATGTTTATAATTATTAAAAGACTTGAGAAATAATTATATGGAATATATTGATTTGTTTAATGTAATTATGCGATTTAATGGTTTTATCACTAACACGATTTTATGACCGAATGTGAGCAACTTCAGACTGATGTTTAAGAGTATAGTTGATGGTTCCTTTACCAATTTAAGTTGGGAGGAATTAATGAATAATTTGTATTTTATATTATTAGAGTTATAACTGTGATTATGGGAAACGATTTGAAGGCTGTGGGATTTTGCATTTGCATAGTTAGTTTATTTTTTTGTTGAGTGAAGGGAAGAGAGCGGAGAAATGTTTCCACATAGAGAGAATAGCTAGCTTCACTACAAACATTACACAGCCTCTGTGCATTGTATATTCGCAGAAGTATTCTTGTTTGCCTGACCAAAGTAGAAGCTGCATTTACAAGATTTTGTTCTCTTTGAAATTGGCTGATTTATGTTTTTTCTTTTAATTTTCTTGACTTACTTTTTATTATTGATGACAAGAACTTGTTTCAAGGATTTATGTTTGTGAACGATATAAATTTCCAAAGGCTGTTTGCTCATGGATTAGCCATTTTAATCGTTTGGCATCTCTCAAATTGTAGGATAAACTATTACTCATGGATGATGGTTGCTCAAGAAACATTACATGTCATTTTGCATTATGAATTAGGCAAGGAATCAGGTTTGCCCTATCAATTCGTACCTCATTAACTTGTTTCGTGCCACTTTGAAACTGGTCAGTTAATTATGCTCGAGGGAACATAGGTGTAGGGCTGTACATCTTACACCGACAGTGTATTCTCTTCCCGATGCATACTTATGATTGCCTCCTTTTAGAGTTTGTATTCAGGCCATAATGTGAATTCAACTAGTGGACTTGTGGATGTGCGTAGTTGGAGTTTTGATGTTTACTTATCATTCCCAATTGTAGAGAAGCTGGCTTTCAAACACTTCGTTTCTGTCGTTGCAAATCTCATTTGCATTTGGAGTACCTTCTGTATGTGTGAAGAATAAGAATAACGAATCCATGGATTTTTTGAATTATCTAGTAATGCATTTGTCATTTATTGTATCAAGTATGGTCTATTAAAGCAGTCTGATACTAGTATCTATTTCGATGTATATTGGAGGATAGTTTCGATTAATTTTTTTTAGAAAAATGTCAAAATTGAACGAAGTAAATTTTACTCACCCACCTTGTTCAGCACTAGTTAGGGCAATAAGAGTTACACTGATTAGAAGCTATCTGTAATGTCTTTCTTTCAATCAACCCCTCAATCGCCGGGGTTGAACCTAGTTATGTTCTCGGTCGGCTTATGCTTATTGCATTTCATTAACTTTCTTGACATTGATAATTAAGGATTGACCTTTATCCCAGTTAATTCCGCTAAACTTGCAAAATGCAGGAGGATAGCCCATTGGTGGGAAATGTGATTTAAAAAATGAACACCTGTTACTCAATTTTGCTGCCATGGTGGTGGTGGGTTCCGTGGACACAATAATCTATCTACCGTAGGGAGACGTAGCTTAAGCCGTATCCACATATATTACGCTCAAATTACACTGCAACAAAGCGGATTAAATTATTTGTACGTACCCTCACCATTTTTAAAAGATTGTTTAATCAATATATATATATATATATATATCATTTATAGCTTATAAATAATAACTTACCAATATAATTTCAAATATAATAACTTATACTACCAATAAAGCTTGAAGAAATTTCAAGTTATAGTAAAATCAAATTTCACTTGAGAGTGGAGGAGAGAGAATTTTATTTTGCATCTAGTAGGGATGGCAGCCAAGCCGAGTAAGATTGGCTCGCCTCGGCTTGTGTGTTAACGAGTTGAGCTTGGCTTTAGCTCAAACTCGAGCTGAACTAGGCTCGGCTTGTTAAAAGAACACGAGTGGAGCCCAAAGCCTTGACTCGTGAGCCAAGTTCGGCTTGGCTCATGTAGGAGCCTGGCTCGGGCTTTGGTTTTGGCTGTGCTTGCCAAAGCCTAGCAAGATATATAATTTTTTTAAAAAGAAAAAGAACTCTCGTTCGGCTTGAGCTTTTCAACCCTACAAGCCGATTTGAGTTTGAGATGAACAAGCCCAAGCTTTGCTTGGTTCGGCTCATCTGCCAAACCTAGAGTCTAGCATGTAAAAGATCTGGGATTTGCTGAATTAAGTATTATAGCAAACTTATCATCTAGATTAATGATACTTAAAAAAATAATTATAATAATTAAGTTAATATTTTACAATTTAAGTGATTTATACAAATGAAGCAAGTGTTATTACATGTTTGCTATGGGATTGAGCTCAAAAAATATAAAGATATTAATACACACCACATACGTGTCCACATGTCAACATCAGGCATGCTTAACATGTAGTTAGGCATTTGCCTCACATAGGGTTCACGTTATACCGTCGGTGGAGTAGCTTGGAATTGTTTTTTGGGGCCAGATGTTCAAGGTCTCCTACCTTACTAAAATAAGTGGATTTTTTTTTTGGTCCGACTGATTGAAACTCGCAGACGTGGCAGGGTTTAGGGTCCTTAGTCGGCACATACCAACCTAATTAAATGTCATTAATCATGAATCATGAGTTATGTGTATAGACTATCCACGTAATTGAATCAGAGATTTCAAATAAGGGGACCCACGCAACGTGAACCGGCCATTCTGGCCACGCACGCGCACCTCCCCACCAAAGCTGTCTCCCAACTCTCGCCCCCCTTTTCGTTTCGGTCGTCGTTTCCAATCTCCCCATTTTTAGGGATCTTCTCCGATCCCCCATTCGAAGGTGGTCTTGCAATGGCCGAACCCAAGGAGGAGCCGTCGGTGGTGGACGATATCGCCGAGAAGCCTCGCGCCGGTTCCCCGCCCTCCTCTGACTCCGGCTCCGGCGAGCCCTCCGCTGTCAAGTCCGCCGTCCGCCACCTGTTCGGCCGCCAGAGGCCAGTCCACTCCGTCCTCGGCGGCGGCATGCGTAAAAGCCCCACCCCTTCTGCGCTTTCGGTTTTTTTTTAATATTTTTAATGTTATGTTATTTGATTGGGTATTGGATCAGTGAGTTGTTACCATTTGGGTCTGACTTTTGAAAATACGATAAATTTACTCTTCTGATAAAGAACTCTTGGAGCTGATTGTTGCATTTTTCTTTTTTGGAGAGGGGGGGGGGAGGGTTGGAGCAAGAATGCACCGAACCGATTGATGGGTGCAAGTTTTTGGTAGTTGATTTTTTAATTGATTGGTCACGGGTGTCAATTATGTGGGAATGCAATTTATTTTTACGCCTAATTACATTGGCTATCTTTAAATGGTTCCTTATTTAATGGATTCTCTCCTCAAAAGTGGCCAAAATTCAAGATCATAAGCACATCCCACTAATTTTGGAGATATTGGATGGGAAAGTGATTTGGAGATTTTAGAGTTATAAGATGCAAATTTGTTTGTTTCTGTCTGCAGCGGCTGATGTTCTCCTGTGGAGGAATAAGAAATTATCTGGTGGTGTACTCGGTGTTGCGACCGTGGTCTGGGTTCTGTTTGAACTGATTGAATATCATCTGCTCACTCTAGTTTGCCATTGCGCCATTTTTGCCCTTGCCGGGCTGTTTTTTTGGTCTAAGGCCTTGTCATTTATCAACAAGTACGCATTTTATTGATCTTTATGAATTTTTTCCATTGTTTTTTATTTTTTCTCGTTTAATCGAGGTGCCGTATTGCAGGTCTCCACCAAGCATTCCTGAGATGGTTGTTCCAGAGGATGCTGCCGTGAAGACTGCCCTTGCCTTGAGGTTTGAAGTCAATCGTGCACTTTTTGTCTTAAGGGAGATTGCTTCAGGCAGTGATCTGAAAAAGTTTTTAGCAGTAAGTTTGACTGTTTGTAAACTGATCTTTTAAATGACTTATCCCATGGCTCATATTGATTTTTCTCTTTCGCAAAGGTCATTGCTGGATTGTGGGTTTTTTCGATTGTTGGAAGCTGGTGCAATTTCTTGACTTTCGTCTACATTGGTAAGCTAATATACTATTTCACTCTCATCACTTGGCTATGACTTAGTATTTGTATCTGATCATATTCAATGCTTTGTAATCAGCGTTCATTTTGCTGCACACTGTACCTGTCCTTTATGAGAAGTACGAGGATCAGGTTGATCCATTTGCTGAGAAGGCACTTACTGAATTGAAAAAGCAATATGCTGTATTTGATGCCAAAGTCCTTAGCAAGATTCCAAAAGGCCCATTGAAAAGCAAGAAAACAGAGTAGTTTAGATAATGGTGTTTGTAGTGTGCTACTGTCTTGTTTGAGCTTTTATAGTGAATATGTTCGCATATCCATTTTAGCAGCAGAACTTTACCCAGGTTGACTCTTAAAAGTGAAATGTGAATCCTGTGTTAAGTTGGGTATCGTTTCTTTTAGGAAGAGAAGATTTTAGTAGGATGTGTTTTTCATTATATTAGTGATTTCATTACTCTTTTTAGTAGGATGTGTTTTTCCTCTGCTAATGTTCTTGCATTCCCGCGACTAGAATTAGCATCACTTTTATTTTCTTTCCTACTTGCTTGAATACTATTTAATTCATGGATGGATGGGAAGAGAAGATTTTGATATCAGGATGTGTATATGCATGTGTTTTTATAACTTCTCTTTGATTGTGGCAGCAAAATATCTCTTTTTAGCATAGCATTGTTGTAGTTACATATTTACTTTGTGGTCTAGTAGCTTTGGGGTTGCTCGTGCCAGTGTGTTCTTATGTTAAAGTGTGTTGTGTGGTTTCTCTTCACAATATTGAGAATTTTACTGAGGAAAGGCGTGTGTTTTATGTTGGCCAAGTCATTGGAGATATGCTAGGTTCAAATAAACACCTCATTAGTTCTGGTCTTTGGTGGTGTTGATAAAAAATGCTTTGCTTTCCACTGGTGAATTTTTATGTTGTTTTAAGAACTGGTTAATCTGCTGGTCTCCCCCACCCTCATGCAAATATATCACATGTGGCAATCAGAAGCATTATCACATGACATAGTTTTTCGTGTTTCCATACAGTGGTATTCATCCGAAAATGTTATTTAATTTGAAACTTTTACTCGGTTGAGGGGTTACTTGTTATGATTCTTAGTTTTAAATACGCAATTTGCTGGATCCAATGGCTTTGTGAGATTGAAATGGAAGCTGCCTCGGATCACGGATGTACAAAACAAGGGAAAAAACACAGGTGAGTTCATTGAGCGGGGTGCTCTAAGAGAGATTGTGAGCCCCATATTCTTTGCCTCAAAAAACTAGAAATTTCTAAAAAATATTGACACGTTCTTCGGTAATACTTTTATCCCGTGTCAGTTGAGAATTGGGATTGTTACAGTCCTTTTTTTTTTGGGTTTGTTTAAACAAATGGAACACCAAAGTGAAACTCAAATATGGGTCATTATTATTTTGTTAAAAAATAAAAAATGGTTCATATTGAGGATTGTCGTCTCCGTGCATTTCAGCTCAGAATGAAATTGCAGATAATTGCGTTGGCCAATTAAGAAGATACTTTGTCAGCACGAAAGAAATATAAACTACATATAGTCAATCTTAAAAGTAGTGTGTATGTGTGTATATATATATATATCGCACACGAGGATCAGGATTACTTTAAGGACTATGATTACTTTTTCTTAAACCTTTTAAGATACTTAGAATTTTAAACATTAACAGTAAATATGAACAGTAAACAGTAAATATAAACAGTAAACAGTAACCGTAAATAGTAAATAAAAAAACTTATTTTATGAAAAAACTTGTTCTGATGTAGAAGATCAACTAAGGTTGCAACTACAGAGCATACTTAAGTTGTTTCTTAAAAGTAAATTATACTTAGTATATTATAGTGGTGGAAGTTTAGTCGTAACCTCAACCACGCACATAAGTATTTACAGAAATAAAAAGAATCTAGCTCTGAGACTCAATATATATATCAAATCTACTTTTTATCTAAAGAATAAACTAGCCTTGCTCTGAGGCATAAGTCAAAGAGTTCAAATTACCAAATTGTGAAGCTTTTATTACTTTGGGTAAATCTTACAGTCACTCGTAGTTACACACAGGATTTATTCTCAATACTCACACACGTAAATTCAAACTCTTATACATACAGTATATAGATACAAATGTACAGAGTATATAAATACAAACTCTTAATGTTCAGATCAAATCTCAAACTTCAAAAGAATTTTTTTTTTCAATCGACAAACATTGAAGAACACGACGATATTTTACAAAAGGCTGAAGGATTGAAATGAAAACTGAAAACGTATTCACAGACTCATAAACGGGAAAATGAAAAGAAAAGTGAGAAAGCGATGTTTATAAAGAAGATTCGTGAAGATAATCTTCTAAAACTATATACTAAAACAAAAGGACGAATCAGAAAATTCAGATTTGAATCTGAAGATTGAAAATAGAAAGAGAGTTTAGATCGAGGTCCGAAAACGATGAGAGAGAAAGAAAAAACTGACGAGAGACTCCAGGCAGACAACAAAGCAAAACACAAGTGAAAGGGGAAGAAAATTTTTGGATGCCCGAAATGTAAGAGGACTCACTTATTTATAGACTCAAGAAGTGACCGGTGACTTGGGTAGTCGGTAAACAGATGAGCCCATGAGGGGACCCAGATGACACATCATCTAACATCAGATAGTAGGCTCCACTTTAGGACATGTACGACATGTGGGGTCCACCATAGTAGGGTCAGTAGAGGGACCCACAACAGCATTCACAGTACTCCAGGGAGATGTTTTATGGGGAATTGATTTCACAGAGGATTCTTGACTTTCCATAACTTAAGTTGGAGTAGCAACTGGTGAAGGGGATTTGTTTAACCCAGGACAACTCATAGTAATGTGTCCGAATTGTCCACAGCAGTAGCATCTTGGTCCTAAATCCATATCAAATTCAACATCTGGAACAAAACTACAGACAATAGCAGTATGCCCAGTTTCACCACAAATTTTGCATTTTAAATCTTTTGTACTCCATAGTGATTGAGCATCTTGGAATGGAGGATCTGACTGAGTCTCTTGTCTTGATTTTTCTTTGATAACAACAGTATTCTTATCTAATGCTTGAACATCAACTTTTTTTTTAACCTTAGGTTCAACTCCATAAGAATACAAAGCTTCTGAAATTCTCATGGCTTCGTCATGAGGTATACCGGGAGTATCTTCAACAACCTGTAAAAACAAACTATAAATGTTAGGGGATAGTACTGGTGGGAGTACTGGATCATTGACATCCAAGGGAAGAACTGGCGAAAATGAGAACAATTTATCTTTAGAAGGAATAACAAGAGATCTTGTAAATCTATCCCACCATCGGCTATTGACATTGAAAGCCAGTGATGAAACTAAAATCCCTTGATCCTCATAAGTACGAAAACAGAAGTTCCAAGACAAAATCCAGGGAATTCTAAAATATAGAAGAAAATAGTAAAAAGGGTTTCTAAAAGAAGTTTGAATTATCTGATGGAATTTTTCAAACTAACTCTTATAATATTGGGGAAGATATTCAAACTCTGGACCAAATTTACTCAACCATTGATGGAACCACATGGGAATAAAATAGGGTTTTTCAAGATCACATCTAATGAACCATGAATGTTGAGACTGAGGATTAATATAGAGTAGAACTTTATCAAAAGCTTCAACATAATCCCAGTAATTATATTCAGAAGGAAATAACCCTGGTGGTGGTATAATTCTAGAAAAATTTGTAAGTTTAGCTGGATGTCCATATTCTTCAATAAATACGATTTTTGAAATAATACATTTACTATATGATATGTTAGTTTCATAGTCTGAAGGGTATCCGAGTTGAGCACTTTCTTCTTTTCCAGTATACTTATGAGTAAATTCTACATATGACATATCTTGTAGAACACACTCATAAAAAAACTGAGTTTTACCAGAAGTAACAGGATAATGTGAATATTGAGAGAAATGACGTTTAGCAATTTCATTTGGGTCACTACGTTGAAGTATTTCTGGGGTTTGTTCTAAATAGCATATCTTATTGCAATTGGGTTTTCGAATGTATGGACTCATACATTCTTCAACTGTTTTAATAATATAAGCTTGCTTAAATTCAAGTAAACCTTTATTATATACTTTATTAGGTTGTATTTTTGGTATAGACCACTTATTTAATCTTTGTTCAATATTATTATAAACAGTTTGTTCCGTAATCTTAGAATTCTCAAGATCTTTTGATCTCCGAACAAGTTGTTGTAAAAAAGCCATTCTTAGTTTTTGGCTCCTAGTTCCTGCCTCTGTCACTAGGAATTTGAGTAGCCAAACCAACTTTCGAACTGCGACAATGCCAAACCAGGCTTACGTCGACTTACAAGAAAGAGATGGCATCACCTAATGCAGATTTCTTGTCACCAGGTTTTCCAAATGGCTCTGATACCACTTACTAGAAATGGATTAAATACATCAATTTTATTATGTTTAAGAGATAAAAGACATAATAAATTTAATGATTCCCTATTAGGAATAATTGAATCCAGTTTAGAAACAGGACCTATATATTTTAATTGTTTTCCTGATTTCTCTTTATCTTTAACGGATCCTCATTTAAAGG
>JAVDBV010085268.1:0-12462 GCA_032619315.1 Piper longum | reverse complement strand
CCACCGAAACTGCCACATTAGCCACCGGCGACGGTGAGTGTTGTTTTCCACCGCCGCTGCCACCCTTTCGGGTTGTTTTCCAGTGACTGCGAGCCACCATTGGCTGATCCAACCATCCTGACAGCATCCTCTCATCTAGATCTACATTTTGAGACCACTCACGACTACAGCCAAAGACGCGATTGTCACCGGCGACGTCGCCGCAACCGACGGTCATCCACCCCTTTCCCGGCCATTTTCTGGCAAGCCGATGGCCTGACTCCGCCGATCGTCACCACCCGCACCTCCGTCATCCTCCCCTCTTTCGATCGCGACCAACGGCGCCACCAGTCGCGCCGCCATGGCCATTCTCCGGCGACGTGCACTATCGTCTTGTCCGGCCAATTTACTCGGTTCACGACCCGCCTGCCCGCGACCACGTCCGCTAGCCTATGACCACGTCTGCCTGGTTATGCCCGAGTCCGCCAGGTCATGTTCATGTCGAATCTGCCTGTCAGTCCGTGTGTCTGTCCGTCCAACCAACCCAACCCATTTTCTAATCGGGTTGGTTAGGGCCATTTGGTTTGTTCTCATTAAGCTTGGTTTGGTGTGGGTCAGCTTGATTTGGTATGGTTCAGCTTGGTTCGGCCTGGTTCAACCCGTTTTTTGCCCTTTCTCGACCGTTTTCGATAATTCAAAAATCCTTATATTAGTTTAGATGTATATTCACATTGTTTACCATGATTGAATGTTATGATGAATTTTTTTAATTAATTAATTAATTATTTTTATTTATATGTTTATCATATATCATGAATGTTTACATGATTATTTGTTATTATTAATATTATATTTACTTATAAATATCAGTCTTATTATGGTTACTAAATTTTATTAATTAATTAATTAATTTATTTATTTATTATGTGTATGTTATTATTTATGTGAATTTAATTATGTATTCTTGTGTTGTATGACTGATATTATTATTATTTGTGATTAATGAATATTAACTATTTATTTATTTATTTATTTATTAATTATTTGATTATTTATGTGCTTACTAACACAAGTATACATGATAATTACTCGTGTTTGCCTCTGTACTTATATAGTATAATTATACTATTATTTTATGATTAGTGTATTATTATGATTATGTGTTTATTATTTATCTAATTATCCATGAGTGCAGTTTCTTGTATATTTATTATTTATTATTTAGTATTACTATGTCTCGATTTGCATGCCAAGTGTTAAATGTAAGATACTTAGCATTGTTTCCTTTATTAGGATGTATTGATGATATGAGCACACACCACGAGCATGCATCATATAAAGGCATTAATTTTTTACTTAGCATACTTAGCAAGGGGTTTCGATGTAGGCTTAAGAATCTGAGCTCGTCGTAGATGTGAAAATATGCTTGGAGCTTGGACCACAGGTCCGCAGGACTCTCTCCCTCACTGCTTGACTCCTTATGTGTAGAGTTTGATCGTATTTTATACGTAGGATGACATTGGTGGAGTTTTATCGGATCCCTTCGATGTCGGGCCATTTAGCAGTGTTTTCTACTCAAGTTTAATAAAACTACAAGGATGAGATCCCTTGTTGGAACTTCAGCTCCAAAAATTTATTATACAAGTCTCATCCCTAAGCCTATTATATAAGTACGCGCAGTTTTACGGATTTCACAAATAAGAGAATGAGTGGTACGGAGATATATATGGACTACACTAGTACTCCTTCAAACCATGAGGTAGTGTGGTGTATGATGGTATTGCGTAATGGAGCGTATTTTTAAAATTTGTGGCACTAACTTAACTGTTATTTTTGCCACTCGAGTACTGTGGCGGGTGATATAGAAGATGTGAGGGCGTAAGCGCTGTATGTATGTATGATTATAATTATGAGCCGTGCATGCGAGCCGGCATTTGTTTAAGTATGTTTACTTACTGCCCGGTATGAGGCTATCTTGAAGTTTCATAACTTTTTGTGGGTAATGGAATACCTATTTGCCAGATTGTATTAATTATTTTTTGGACCAGTAACATTCGTTACTGACGGTTTTCATATAATATATGTAAGTCTTGCAAATCATGTATCGACTTCAACTGAAGGACAGATAAATGCTACACACACTTGAGCTTAGCGCATTTATTTCTTTTCTGGCTTTTACTTATATTCAATGTATTTTGACATGTATATTATATTGTCTTCCATTCTCATGACACCAAGAAGGTTGTTTCGATCTAGTTGATCGATCGAGTCGTACTGACCGACAACTTTAAACATGATTCAACTCGATCGTAATATTTCTGATCTAGCTCATAGGTGAACCGAAATCGGGGTGTTAAACTAGTAAGTTTACTTCTAGGGTTGTTGTTGCTTTTGTGGGTTGTGTTGTTTTTTGGCAGTCCAAATTACAAAAGTTCGTGCCTCTATCTACCGTTGAAGATGAATTCATTGCAGTTATAGTAGCTTGCAAAAAGAATCTATGGTTGAAAAGATATTTGAATGAAATTGGGGTAAGTCAAGATAAGTATGAGGTACTTTGTGATAGTCAAAGTGCTATACATTTGAGTAAGAGCTCTAATTTTCATTCAAAGTGTAAACAGATAGATGCTCGATATAATTGGGTAAGAGATATGTTGAAGAGAAAGTTGTTAGAAATGAATAAGGTTCACACTAATAAGAAGATCTTAGATATGTTAACCAAGATTGTGACAAAGAATAAACATTTATTTTGTCAAAGTGGAGCTGGTATGAAAAATTTTGCTATAACTTATGTCTAATTAGCTCATGGATTTGTGAAGGGGAGGATTTGTCATACTACTTGGTAAGCTTGTCTATTATTGAATACTTTACCTGAGTCTTGGGAACCTTTAGTTATTTTTTTGAATAATTCAGACAAAGAGCTAACTTTTGATATGGTTTCAAGTTGTCATTTGAGTGATAAAGTGAGAAGGAAAACACAATAGGTAACCTTTTGTAACTCATCTCAATCTTTGGTTTCTGAATTTAGTTATCGGGGAAGATCAAAGAGTAGGAATCCAAGCGAAAGAGATAAGAGCAGTGGAAGGCCTAAATCCAGAAACATGACCTTCAATGCTTTTATTATGATAAAGCCAACCATAATAAGCAAAACTATTACAAATAGAAAAAAGATCTAAGAAATGGTAAGGCGCTTGACAATAAGAGTGAAGATGATAAGACTGCCAATGTTACAACTGGGGATGGGCACGAGCCGAGTTGACTCGCGAGTTTTAATGAGTCGACTCGACCCGACCCGAACTCGTTAGATTTAAATTCGGCTCGTTAACTCGTTACGTATAACTCGACTTGACTCGGTAACAAATAAATCGATTTCGAGTTTCATTAAACTCGAATCGAATCGACTCGATTCAAATTAGACTCGTGACTCGATTAACTTGTAACTCGAATAAACTCGACTCGACTCAGTAATTGCTCTCCTTCATGTGACGATTCATATACTTTCATTAAAGTTCAACCAAATAAATTTAATTAGCATGCCTCAAATTATTCCCAATGTATCTATTTGACAGCTTTAACCAGTAAACACTAATAAAGAGCAGTAATAACGTTTTAAAACTTAAAAACTACAAGCATACATATTACAATTTACAAACAATATCATATTACATGAAGATATCCATCAAACTGTTTAAAACTAGTTTTGGCCTCTAAGAGAATTTAGATCATCCCTCTGTCAAAAGAGGAAAAAGTTTGGATCTTGAAACAGGTATGACTTTGGTCTCTTCCTGATTTTGATCTCCATACCGTGGTCTCTTCCTGATTTTGGTCTTCATACCTTCATTGGCATCTAAGTGTAATTGTTGTTTATTCTTTTCCACTTTTTTTTTATGCAGTTTCATTGTTTTCCCGTAGTGTATGCAATCCTGTTTTCATGTATTAGAAAAATAAGATAAGTTGTGCCCACATACTAATAGTAATAGCTAATCATAGCAAAAAAAAACGAAGTAGTAAAAATGAGTAAAGAAAATGCTTTTACCAAGGCCAATGATCTATCATTTGATTGCTTCATCTTCTTGAGGTACTCTTCATCCTGATTGACAAATGCAGGATTATTACAACCATTTAACCCCTTTGTACAAGTCTAAGTGATTAAAACTGTCAGAGAAATCAGCCAAAAAGTTCAACTCATAAACAAGGATTGTAAGGCATACCTCAAACTTGTTAGAGTTAGGCTTCCTAAGTTCCCTGCTTAGTTTTGTCATTGATGTAGAAAGGCATCCTAGCTCTGCAAGCTAAAGGAACCATGCACCAGTCTTAGTGACCAAGAAATTAGAAAAGTAAATTTAGCTTAAAACATGATATCTTTACATGCAACATTGCAAAATGAACTCAAACATAACAATCAGGAGGTAGGCGCTCATCACAACAGTTGACCACAATTCCTCACAATGCAGCATTCACTTGCAGGAAAATGGATCTCGATATTGTTTCATTAACCGAATCTCAACTAGTTATTGCTACATAATTGTATCAAAATGTCGACGTTCTTTGAAGCAAAAAATTCTGATACTAATCATAGATCATGTGTTAATATAACAAGTTCCAAGCATATCTATTTGGAAAAATACCAACCTCAAGAAAAATAGTGCATACTGAAGATCCCATCCAACAGAAGAAGGAAATCCGACCAATCAGCTCTGCACGTTCTTTGTTCTGAAATAAGGAGATGCCACATAAATTTCTATGCTGATGAAAATTTCGAAACTAAAAACACTTAACAACTTTGACCTTATAGATGTTAGTTCTTCCCGCCCAAACAATTTGATCAAGGAAAAGAAAAGGTGATAATAGCGCATTTTTAGACTTCAAATCAAAATTAGGTGAAATTAGTCCAACCACACAGAAAAGAAGAAAACTAAAGAGAAACCCATGACAAACTTATCTTACCTTACCAAGTAAAACAAGGGGAAGTGGAGTTCCTTTAGCAGGTGGGCTAATCAGTCGAAAAAAGTTTCTATGGTACAATTTCGACTTTTCTTCTGGTCATTTGAATGGAGATCCTATAATGTAGAAGAAAAATGGCAAGAAGGAACTAGCACCACGCATATCATTTAAGAAAGTCACAATAACATGACGAGTGCTAGGTGATGACAAAAACCATTTCTAATCAAGTTTTTTCAGATCAGTATTCTAAATACCAAAAATTACAAACACCATCCAAATATTAGCTCGTTCTCTGAAAAATTTATCTTTTCATGATTGTGATATATGATTTAAGAACATAACATAGCCCATTGTAAAATGCTACACGGCCAAAATATCTTAACAGAAACCGAAAGAAACACTTTAATAGGGGGACATGAAGTGAATAAAAGCCATCAGGTTAATATAGAGAACATGAGAAAACCCTTTTAGAAACCAAACACAGGCAGAGAAGATAATAAACATGGAAAAGAAATGCTCACGGACATTTTACGGCAGTCAACATAAGTCAGCCACCTCTAAACTACAAATAGCAAAACGAAAATAAGGCATTACAGAGTGAACATCAAGAAAGAAAACAAATAGAGCAAGCATGGTGTTCTGGTCTTACAGTGAACCAGAACCTAAGATATTTAAGCCACTATATATTCTGCAACTGGGAGAAGGAGATCCTAATGATTGACCCATCAATGTTAGTGGCGTAGATTTAGAACGGAGCCTAGATTTAGAATGGAGGTTGCCAAATAATGACGCCCATCTCTGAGATCTGCACCACCTTTACTACAAAAAAAAACAATCTTTATGTTAGATCTAGAATAAATAAAAAAGTTGTTGTACTAAAAAAAAGAAATCAATGAATATAACAACTATCCTCATGTAAAATCAATGAGATCTATGCCACGACGATCGCTGCTCCAGATCTGGATATCGGTGCTCCAGATCTCCGATCGCTGCTCCAAACCGCCGATCGACACGAGCCCACGATGATCGCTACTCCAGATCAAGCCATCGCTGCTCCAGACCGCCGATCGCCACGAGCCCACGACGATCTGCTCCAGATTGAGCCATCGCTGCTCCAGACAGCCGATCGACACGAGCCCATGATGATCACTGCTCCAGATCGAGCCATTGCTGCTCCAAATCTCCGATCGCTGATCCAAACTGCCGATCGACACGAGCCCACGATGATCGCTGCTCCAGATCACGCCGCTCGTTGCTCCAGATCTTTGATTGCTGTCGAGACCGCCGATCGCCGATCGCCACGCCGATCGCCATGCCGATCGCTGCTCCTGGATTTGGAGATGGAGATGAAAAGTAAAGGTGAAGAATTGAGTCGGGTACGAGCTGAGTATAACTCGTTAATATTTATCTCAACTCGTTATGCTGTAAACTCGACTCGAACTCGTGAACTCGAATTATTTTTAAAATCGCGAGCGAGTTGGTCCCGAGTTTATAAAAAATCGACTCAGACCGGCCCATGCCCATCCCTAGTTGCAATAAAAGATATACTAAGCATACTTGATGATGGAAATAATTGATTGACAACTAATGATGATATTAGTTAGGTGATTGATTTTAGCGCATCATTTAATGCTACCTCAAGTAGAGATTTCTTCAATACCTATGTGAGAGCTGATCTACGTGTCGTGAAGATGGGCATTAATGGAACTTCTAAAATTGTTGGTCATGGTGATGTGCATATTGTGACCGATTCTGCTTGCAAACTAGTTTTGGAAAATGTGCGTCATATTTATGATTTAAGATTGAATTTGATGTCAACAGGTACATTAGATGATGAGGGCTATGTTTCACAATTTTCACGTGGCTTAAGAAAATTGGTGAAAGGTTCTCTAGTGGTTGCTAAATGAAGAAGTGTGGTGGTCTTTATATGACTACATCTAGTCTGGTTTACGGGGAGGTTAATGTTACCTTTACTACTCTCACAGCTAATTTGTGGCATAAAAAGTTGGGACACATGAGTGAAAAGAGGCTAGAATTTTTGAAGAAGAACTATTTTCCACAACTTGATCGGATAATATTAAGCTATTGTGATCATTATTTGGCTGGAAAACAACGCAGGGCTTCTTTTGTATTCACTGACAAAAGGAAGACACAAATTCTTGAACTTCTACATTCTGATGTCTATGGTTTAATGGAGATAAAGTCTCTTGGTGGAGCCTCTTATTTTGTCACTTTTATTGATGATGCTTCAAGGAAGGTATGGTGTCACTTTTTGAAGATTAAAAGTGATGCATTTAATACTTTCAAATCATTTCATGTTCTTGTAGAAAGAGAAAAAAAAAGACTTTGAAATGTTTGAGAAGTGATAATAAAGGTGAGTATTGTTCCAATGAGTTTCAGGTTTATTATGACAAACATGACATTCGGCATGAGAAGACTATTCCCTATACTCATCAATTGAATGGAGTGGTTGAGAATGAAAAGAACAATTTAAAAAAAGGTTAGGTGTATGCTTTCTATAGTAAAATTACCTGAAGGATTTTGAGCTAAAGCTGTTTGTGCTGCTTAATATTTAATTAACAGGTCTCCTACACTTGCTTTAGATGGAGATGTTCTCGAAAAATTTGGACTGGTAGGAAAGTAAAATACACTAATTTAAGGGTGTTTGGTTGTAAAGCCATATGCCAAAGGAACTAATGTCTAAGCTTGATGCTAAGACATTTGAATGCATATTTCTGGGTTATGGGGATAAGGAATTTAGTTTTAGACTTTGGGATCCTATGGAAAAGAATATTGTTTGAAGTTGGGATGTGGTCTTTCGAGAGAATCAGTTTTTAGAGGACTTTGGGAATGAAACAACTACCCAAAGTAATACCCAGGTTTATGTTATGAAGGTTAAGATTCATCTGCTTTTCCAACGGTTGCAGAGGATATTGTTCAAGATGTTACTTAATAGATTGATGAAGAAGTCAGAGATAACATTCCTATTTCTTTGTGTCATGACGGTGAAGGTGAGGATAATGACATTTCTAATGATATAGTTTTTGATGTTGTTGATGAACATGTAACATGACGGTGATCGGATTGTTGATCAAGGAGAGGCTGATGCTAATTAAATAAAATCTGGTAGAATTGGTAAGCCATCCACGAAGTATCCAAAGTCTACTTATGTGACTCTCACAGAAAGTGGTGAGCCCGAAGACTTCGGTTAAGCTCTTAGTCACAAAGAGAAAGACAAATGGGTAAGTGCCATGCGAGAGGAACTAAAGTCATTGCATGAGAACAAAATGTATGAGCTCGTGAATCTTTCAAAAAGGATAAAGGTCTTGAAGAACAAGTGGGTGTATCGGATTAAGCATGAAGAAGCTAACTCACAACCAAGGTACAAGGCAAGACTTATGGTGAAAAGTTTCGGGCAAAAGAAATGCATTGACTTTGACAAAATTTTCTCACCTATTGTAAAAATGACTTCAATCCTATACTAGGTTTAATTGCAAGTATGGATTTGGAGGTTGAACAGTTAGATGTGAAGACAACATTTCTTCATGTTGATCTTCATGATCAATATATATGGAACAACCTGAGGGTTTTATAGATAAGGAAAAGAAACAGATGATGTGCAAATTGAAGAAGAACTTGTATGGCCTCAAGCAAGCTCCTAGATAGTGGTATAAGAAGTTTGACTCTTTTATGGATAGTCAAGGCTACAACAAAACTATTTCAGACCATTATGTATTTATCAAGAAATTTGAGAAGAATGACTTTATCATTTTGCTTTTTTATGTTGATGATATGTTGATTATTGGACAAGATAAATCAAGAATTGCATATTTGAAGGAAAATTTAGACAAATCTTTTGCTATGATGGATTTGGGTCCTTCTAGGCAAATTCTTGGTCTGTACGTTCGGTGGGATACAAAAGCTATAAAAATTTGGTTAACCCAAGTGAAATACATTGAGAAGATTCTTGAGTGGTTCAACATGAAGGAAGCTAAGCTGGTTACTATCCACTAGGAGCTCAATTCAAATTGAAGAAGGGTGAGCTAGGTGAAACAGAAGTAAATGAAATGAAGAATGTCCCTTATGCATCTGTTGTATGGAGCCTTATGTATGCTATGGTTTGTATTAGGCTAGGCATAACATATGCTATCAGGGCAGTAAGTAGGCATTTGTCTAATCCTAGTAGAGAACATTGGCAAGTAGTTAAGTGGATATTGAGATATTTGAGAGTTACTTCCAAGCTAAGTTTATGCTTTGGGGGAGGTAAGCCTATATTATCATGTTATACTGATGCAGATATGGCTGATGATCTTGATTCTAGGAGGTCTACTTCTGGGGTTGTTACTTTTGTGGGTGGTGCTATTTCTTGGCAATCCAAATTGCAAAAGTGTGTTGCTCTATCTGCAACTGAAGGTAAATTCATTACAGTTACAGAATCTTGCCAAGAGGTTCTACGGATGACATGATTTTTAATGAAATTGGGACAAGTCAAGATAAGTATGATGTAGTTTGTGATAGTCAAAGTGTTGTACATTTGAGTAAGAACTCTAGTTTTCATTTAAAGAGTAACACATAGATGTTTGATATCATTCGTAAGAGATGTGTTAGATAGAAAGTTGTTAGAGTTGAACAAGGTTCAACTTAAGATATGCTAACCAAGATTGTTACAAAGGACAAACATTTATTTTGTCGAAGTGGAGCTATTATGGAGAATTTTGTTACCACTTATGTCTAGTTAGCTCATGGATTCATGAAAGGGAGGATTTGTTGAGTTTCCTTCACCCATTTGCATTGAAAACTCAATTGTCAATTTTTGGTTTTTCGTTTATCACACTAATGGTTGGTGTTTTGTATACCGATGTGTGATTTTATCATTTTCTATAGAAGTTTAATGAGGTGGCTTCTGGAATTTTACTCATATTCTTCTATATAAAGGAGAATTCTGTTAATGTTAAACAGAACATCTTCTTAAGAGTTTTTTAGCACATTTGGTTCTTAAAGGGAGAGTTTAGAGAAGTATTTCATCATCTAAAGTTGAAGTTGAAGTCGTAATCCAAGGTGTGACGTTGATCCAATTTTCTTTTGAGGTATATATATTTTTTTCAATTTCTCATATATTATATTATAAATAATTGTATCTTTCAGGTCTTTTTATTGGTCTGGTTTGGGTTAGGAGAGTTTTCTAAAATTTTATTCGATACTTGATTTTAAGAGATTACATAATCAAAGTTGATCAAGTAAGTTGGTTTTCTTTTCTCTAAATTGGAGGAAACTTTCTGTCCATTTTTTTTTCTTGGTGTCTTTTATTCATCTTATATTTGTTTTCATTTCATTTTGAGGGGAAATATTTTTCGGGTTGTTTCCACTGGAGCGTCTATTTCCCAACAATTCTAAATATGACTGAAATTGCGGCCAGCCATGTAGTTGATGACATTCATGGAGATAAGATAGGTTGATCTGCAACGATGCAGCAGTTTGTCAGTTCGACTCAGCATAAACTTGACCGCTTCTAGTTTGAATGCGTTTGGAGTACATTATCAATTAAACCACATCTTACAGTTTGATCAGATCTGACCCTCTTTCACACTGTTCTGGACGGTTAGATGTAGCATTGTCAAGGCCAAATCTGGCCCCTTGTTCCCAAACAATCAAAGCTATAGTTGGCATTAGGCAACCAGATCAGCCTGCATTATGTCTTATTAGGTTGCAAAAATCGGAATCAGAATTGGAATCGGTTTTCGAGGGAGTCACTTAATCAGATCGAATTGGTCTAAATCAGTAAAGAACCAATTCAATTGAATCTGTCTAAATCGGTCCTATATAAAAATTTTAACTTAGTCAAAATCGGTGAGTTATTAGTAATAGAACATGTCATTTTGATGTCATTTTGATGTTACGATGTGTATTATATTTTATTATATTTTTCATAATTTTTGGATTTTTTTTTTGAATTATTTTGAGCTAGTTATTATTTTGAAATCGAGTCAAAGTCTATTCAACTTTTAATTACGATAATGCCACCTCTATTTCTTCCCCACGCCCAATTCGCCTCGTCTCGCCCAAATCAACCGATTCCATAATCGACTCAAATCAGAATCGACCAATTCACTGATCGATTTAAACTAAAGATCGATTTACCTTTTTTTTTAATTTGATTGCTTCCGATCTGATTTAAATTGGCCGATTCCAAGTAAAATCGGCCGATTTTTTGGCTAGATCGGACAATCCTAGTCCTCCAAGCGATTAGAATTAGCCACCTTTTGGGCAAAACAAACTAGTTACCTCAAGCCCAGGTGCGCAGAGTTGGTTGCCTCGAGGCCATGGACAACTAGATTCTGCTTCTACGACTGCCCCAGCTACGACCTGTAGGGGCAACTAGTTCTGCCCATTCCTAGCCATCATCACAACTGGCAGTCATATTTGGCCACCCTTGGCCACAGCCAACCCACGCAATTTTAAATCAATTAAAACTTTTGTGTAAATAGTCTTTCTTTGTCAATCTTAATTCTTTAATTAATGTTGGCTTGATTAGGGTTTACTCATTGCTTTATTTTTTGTAACTTTTGTTATTATTTATCCGTCACAATCACACAAACTTATCTACTTTTGTTGGGATCAAATTTGTATTATTTGTGATCTTATTATCTCTTTCCCACATAGAATTTTTATCCCACAAACACGTAAATCAAAAATACCAATATAAACTATCCATCAAAATATTTTATACACACTTTTTAAAATTTGGTCATCCATGTATTTTAATGCCTGACCAATAGCCTCCAAACATTGTAAAATCTAAAAGTCTATTTCAGAAATCTTTTTTACTCGATTGACATCGTGAAGCTTTATTTCACTATGTTATTTAATAATCAAAATACGAGGGAAATAATGAAGGATAGAAACAATAAACATTTCCAACCCATTTTGAAATAATGATACAAGTACTTCAAAAATGGTATTTGAAGGTCCATGCTGATTGTTTGGCATGAAAGCAGTCTAAATAAAAAAATAATTTCATTAGAAATTACAATGCAATAAAATAAATTGACATGAAAATTTCAAATACTTACATGTTTGAATAGTAAAAATAAAAATAAAAATAAAATATTACTTCCAATGTGTGTCTTTTAAAATTTTTCCTAATTTTTTTATTCTTCATAAAAAATTTATTTTGTAAAATGTTTACGCATATTATCTTTGACTCAAAATAAAATTTCCTTTGACTAAATTTCTAGACAACGAAGCTAAGAAAATTTTTACCTTAATATTTTACATTTTTTTCGTAAGATTTCATGACAAGCAATTAAACCTAAGAAGAAAGAGCAGCCCCACTTAAGACACCCTGATTGAACCCTTGCAAAACAATAATATCGCGTTCACATGTCCAAAATGTTTAAAGTTTACGAACGGTATAATCACTGTTTGATTTAGTATCTTTTTTCAAAAAAATATAGTTACTGTTTTGTTAATATCAACTGATCCAATAGAGCTATTACTGCATAGAGGATGAAACCAAAGATAGTTTTAGGTTAAGTACAAGAT
>JAVDBV010085263.1:0-12295 GCA_032619315.1 Piper longum | reverse complement strand
TGGGTGGTCGGATCGGCCGGTGGTGGCTCGCCGGCACCGGAAAATGGCCCGAACGGATGGCGGCGGTGGCAAAAACCGATTCCAAAAGATGGTCTCCGACGGCGACTGCGGTGGCGACGGTGGGGATCGTGGGTATGACTCGAAAGCCGGCCATGAGGTGGTCACGGTCGTACCAATCCAGTGGCCAGGGGCGAGGCAGCGGCTCACCGGCGGCGAGTCGAAGTGGTGGCGGCGTAACAGTGAAAATTTTAAAATCATGAAACCCTAGAAATCAATGGATGAAGATAAAAATGAGTGGATGGCTCTGATCTTGCCACATGGCATGATTTGTATGCCTGACAGCTCATGACCTAGTGGGGCCCACCTATGGGTACACGCACTATAGATATGACGGCAAGTTCTGATCGAGACCGTCCGAACTCGAAACCGACTCGAGTCCTGAAATTGACTCTATAGGAGGGAATCGAGGTAAGAAGGCTAAATGGGGCTCAAACATTGAACTCAATCAAACTGGGCCAACAGGGGCATAAATCGAAGGATCTAAAATTCCTATGATGCATGCAAATGATGTACCCATAAAATCCCAAACGGATACTAAACGCCGCAACGGCCTAAATCTAGGCCTAAAATTCTGTCTAAAACATTAAAACAAATCCGTATACCTAAGCATACATTGATAACTCATGATCTTATTATCTGCATGTCTGGCATAATCAGCCACTATAACATGCTCATACGGCCATCTAGACCTATACTCATAATCTGAAACTAGCTTGGCTCGATCTCGCTCAGACCAACTCGATATTGACCCAAATAGGGCAAAACACAAATCGGATAAAACCCTAACCCAAAAATGGGGTTTTACAAGAATGCACAGATGGGTTGAGACCCAAGATTCAAAGATAATGACACATACAGTGTAAATTAGAATTCTGGGTGAATCCAAATATCTAATATATGCTTATATATTTGTATATGTATATTTGACATGGTGGCCCCTAATGTCATTTTTAAGGGAAACTCTGTCTGTTATATTTTATAATTTTCATTAATTTTTATCGTAATTGTATTGGTATGTGATTTAATTTACTTATCATCTATGTAGTATCCTGTTATGCATATATGATAAGTCGTATCTTCATCTTAAGATGCCGAGATTGGATCCGTACAAGTTGGGTTCGGGTTAGCCAACCTAACGGGGCCGTAACATGTCGGTTCAGTTCACGAGCGTGAACTGGATTTCGATCTGTTGGCGACAAACAACTTTAAACATGATTTTACTCAATCGTAACATTTCTGATTCGCTTCTTAAGTGAACCGAATTTGGGGTATTACAGATATTGTAACACCCTTTTTTTTTAGTTTGAGGGTAAACCAAAGTACAATATTGTAGATTGGAGGCCTATTTGTTGGACTACCACGTACAAAATGTACGAAAACAAATCTCAACCATTAAGAAGGCTTAAGGAAGACACTTTACTAAATTTTTATAAAATGCATGCTCGAACATGCTATCATAGGAAGGTTTTCATAACATCAGGGAGCTCTTGGCATGAGCACTCTGAGTTTCAGGAACAGCAACACCTCCACAATAACTAAGAGATTGACTATATATAATACATATAAAAACTCTGAACTAAAGAGGAGGCGCACCCCTGCTACAGTGAAGAGGTTGAGCATTTTGGACTGTATGATCCGATTCATAATCTTAATTCCAGTTATACAGTTAGATAACAAAATTACTTAATGTTGAAGATTTAATCACAATTCACCCTTAGCCAACGACAAAATGAATATTAACTTACTAGCATATATTTAATTACTAATATTAGTGAATTTTCCTTGAAGAATTAATTATTTAATTAAGAAAATCTAATTAAGCTTATCGTCCTTGAAATTTAGGTTACCATTTAGTCTATTAATTAATTTCACATTTTTAATTCAGTTAAGAATGATGGTTACTTATTTTGTTTATAATAGCTTGAATATATATTAATAATAATGTATTAACTTTTCACCAACTCTAATTAATTGTATTAAGATTAGTTTGATCGTCAAATCCAATTACTTAATATAGCTTGTATTAAAGTTTAAAGGATACCACTCGTAGGATTATTTTAAATTACCTAACTTGGTAAAAGTTCAAACTTTATTCATTTTAAGCATGCTATTATGATTCACACTTGTGATTATTATATCATTATATTCTAATAATCCATACCTTAATATACTAGTACAACCACATAAGATTCTTATTTTTTTATATTTTAGTAGTGACGTTATAAATATAAATGATTGTAAACACTGAACGATAATTTAATACAAATCTCATTTTAACATGTAAAATATTCATTGAATAGTTATAATAAGCTCATTGACAAGAATTTATAGCATTTTAACTAACCCACCAGTGATTACTTGTACCTGTGATTCAACTAATAACTAATAACCCATGATCGCATACGCGTATTGTAACACCCCAATTTCGGTCCACCTAAGAACTCGAATAAAAAATCTTACAATCGAGTCGAGTCATGTTTAAAGTTGTTGGTCAGTTAGACTCGATCGATAAAATAGATCGAAACAACCCACTTGATGTCATGACAATGGAAGACATTTTTAAATATGAAAAAATGCGCAGACTTATATAATATGCTTAGGGAAGAGACTTGTATCATTCATTTCTAGACCTTTACCTAGAAAACACCTCCGATGTCATCCTATATCTAAAACACATTAAATTGAACCACGCAAGAAGTGAAGCAGAGAGGAAGAGTCTTACGGACCTTGGGTCCAAGCTTCAAGCGTATCTGTACATCTATGGCGAGTTCAGACTCTGAGACTATATCGAAACCCACTGCTAAGTAAAATACTGATATATGTATATGATGCATGCTCGTGGTATGTTTTTATATCATCAATACATCCTAATAATGAAAAATAGTGCTAACAAGGTTACAACTAAACACCTAGAACGTATATCGAGATATAATAATAAATAAATAAACACATAGATAATTAGGTAAATAATAGATACATGAACATAAATAATACTATAATAAAAAAATAATAATATAATTATACTATATGAATACATGACTAAACACGTGTAATATCATATATACTCGTGTTAGTAAACATATAAATAACTAAATAAGTAAATAATTAATAATTCTATAAGTAAATAAATAAATAAAGAAATAGTTAATACTCAATAGTCATTAATATTAGTAATATCATAGTTATACAATACAAGAATGCATAATTAAATACAAATAACTAATAACATACACAAACAAACAAATAGACAATTAAATACAATTTAGTCAACATAAATGAGACTAATATTAATAAGTAATTATATAATTAATAATAATAAATAAATAATTGATTAATATTAATTAATCATGAAGAATATTAATATAAATATCGAATATACAAACATACAACTAAATACGTATAAATCATAACACAAGTAAGAAAATAATTAATAATCAATTAATTATTTAAATAAAATAAGATAAACATGCACAAAAATAATATATATATGAATAAATACATTGTCAATAACAATAATTTGTCACATAATCATTCATCATATTCAACAAATATATAAATAACAAGAAATGAATAATTGTGAACAAATAAATTAATAAATTAATAAATAAAGAAAAATATTCGTAGCATCTAAACATGCTAAATCTTATGAATATACTTCTAAACTAATGTAAGGGTTATCGAATTACCAAAAATGGTTGAGAAATAGCTGAAAACAGGCTGAACCGAACTACCAAGCTGACCATACCCAATTGGGCTGAGTCAACATGGTTTCGGTTAAATAAACTGATCGGCTTGGTAATCTAAGTTGATGGACACAGACATGGACATGGGTTGGCGAACTCGAGCATGACCAAGCAGACGCAAATGCAGGCAAGCAGACATGAACATGACCAGGCGAACATGAACACATGCAAACGGGACGAACAGCCGCTGTTGCCCGTTGCTAGAAAACGTCGACGGTGGTGCGACTGGTGTCGCTGCTGGTTGGGATAGATGGCCCATGCGGCGAGGAGCAAGTTTGTGGTGGTGGTCGGTGGAGTCTAGCTAGTGACTGGCCAGAAAACTGCCAAGGAAGGGGCGGAATCACCACTGGTGAGGCAGCATCGCCGATGACAATCGCGGCCGTGGAGGCGGTCGTGGGTGGTCTCAAAATAGAGATCTCTTCAAGATGAAGCTGTGTGGGTGGTCATATTGGCTGGTGGTGGTCGTCGGTGCAGGAAAACAACCCAAATAATGGCAGTAGCGGCGGAGACCTGCTCCAATAACTCTCTCACCGACAACGACTACGGCAGTCCCAGTGGTTGTGAGTGGTATGAATGGAATGCCGGTTGTGAGACGGTCATTGGGGTGCCGGTCCAGTGGCTAGAGGGGAGGCGGAGACTCATCGGAGATGAGCCGAAGTGGAGGCAGTACAATGGGTGTAATGTTATGAAAATCTAGGACAGTCACTAAAAAAAAAGGGAGAATTCTAGAGTTGACGTGGACGGCTAAGATCTTACCACATGTCACGATCTGAAAGTTCGATAATTGGTGGTCTAGTAGAACCTGCCTATGGGTATATCCAATAAACATATGGATGGAAAGGTTGGATCGAGACCATCCAAAGTTAAAACTAGATCAAGTCATAAAATTGACTCTATAGGTGGGAATCGAGGCAAGAAGTGTAAATAGGCCTCGATGTCCTAAATGCAATCAAGCTAGGTCCACCGGGGCACAACCGAATGATCTGAAATCCCTATGATGCATGCAATGAGATACTCTAAAAATCCCAAACGGATACAAAATGCTACAATGGCCTAGATCTAGGCCTAATATTATGGCTAACTCATAAAAATCATATGTATATTTCATGATACACTAATAACTCAAGCTCTACTATATCATAACGGAAACTATCATATGCATGTTGGGCATACTTAGCTTCCATAACATGCTCACATGGCCATATGAGCTTCATACTCATATTCTTAAAATTAGTCGGGCTCGAGCTTGCTTGAACCGACTCGATACTGACCCGAATACAGCAAAACTAAAATCGGGTAAAACCATTACCCAAAAATGTTATTTTACAACCTCTCCTTATAAAAATTCCGTCTTAGGAATTTCTCACATCAGCTGTGATTTGAGGACTCAACTGAAGACGTCAACTCTTTGGTAAACTAGTTGCTCTCCCTCGAAAGCTAGCTGCACATGGCCCAAATAAATCGACATGAAATTGGAACTCTGAAAACTCTTTAATAATCAAGCTAGACAAACTACACATGATCTAATCATCTAGCAAAACATGTCATACATGTTGGAATCATCTAACTAGACTTACCTTACATGCTAGAACTGTCTCTCTAGGACTTACTCCTAGGGTCACTGCAAACTAAGTAGACTGAAATGCAATTACCTTGGAGGGAAAAACCTAGGTTTACCCCTAAGGGTCTACTTGGTGGCCAAGCAGACACTCTAAAGTACTGCAGGGTACTAGTTTAAGCTAAATGAGGAAAACTATCTTGGTGCGAGGTATGAAGCCTAACATCTACCCATGTCTCTCTAATCCTCATCAATGTGACAGATCACTATGGGTATCGTGAAGGCACTCTACTCTAGGTCTTATGGCTATACTAGGGTGTCATGTGAGTCCTACTAACATATGACAGACTGTAGTAACAAGTAAGTGTACATAATAATGGGTTGTATGGTTCACTCTCGCTAGTCTAGGTCAAACACTCAAGTATCCCTGTAAGAGGAATTTGATAGCCCACTAGGTCCTATCCAACTCGGCCCCGAGTCAAATATCTCACTCTGTTCCATAATAGAAAAGGAGAGCGGCTATGACTCTACTGTGTGTTATCTCTCGAACTATCTATACAACCACTAACTACCACCGAAGGGAGTTCTCTAGGATGGAATGATGGTGAGAACACCTATACTTGTACATCATGTCGTAAGGAGTATTAAAATGCACTCTTCATGGAACTGTGGAGTCGACATCTGGTCTGTGACAAATGCATTGGTCAATATATGCTCATCTCAACCATCTGGAAAAATAGATAGTAGGACCGATATATCTAGAAGGCCGAGTGTGAACATAATCGGGTAGAGGCTCAGCTCTGTCTTACATCTCCGGTCACATGGAAATTGAATGGATCTCTCGTGAAAATTGGTTACATTGCTCTACGACCCTAACTATGAAGTGTCTCATCCTCACATATTCTGACATCAAGGGTGCTAGGAGAGTACACTAAGTTGAAAAAAAATCATACTAGGTATGTAATGAGGGCCTCCTTTTGAGTCATAAAAGTAATAAAAAAACTCTGCATAGGATATTGGGTGGCTCAAACATATGGGTAGGTCCATCGACATGTCTCGAAAATTATCATGATTAGACTCCACCATCGGTTGCTAGCCTATCAAACAACTAATCAATGATGAGCCTAAGAGATGGCTCCTAAGTGGCTCTTGTTCAATCAACTAACATTAGGTATGTGTTTCTCGATGCCATACTAGTCATGCACTTTTGAACGGATGGGGTTTAGATGACCCAAAGAACCACTATCTCTGCTTAAGTCTACGCGGATTCATAGTGATGGTTGGCATGTGTCTCATCTATTCTTCAGTGGTGTGTGACCTGTCGTCCCATACCGATTTGTAGTACTAATCTTGGCTCACATGACTACTATCATTGTGGTAGACTATCAAGCAAAGTTGTTAGTTAAGATCATCATACACTGGTGTTCCTTTATCTGGTCAGTGTGATCTGGTCATACTAAAGACCCTGTTTGCATTGCTCCCAAGCTTGGGTGATGTTCTCTCCTCCAAACAGGTCTGTCATTGACTACTACACTGTAAGTCCTAAATAGTACCATGAAGGTAGAAGCAAAGGTTCAATCCTATGTCTCAAGGTAAAGACCTAATCGTGCTAGCAAAGCGCAAGGAAGACATAGTCTACCTAAAGGACACACAATGAAGAGACAATCTACCTAAAGGATACTCCGTCACTGAACCCATCATCTATGCCAAAATTCTAATATGTGTCAAAGTGCTCTCGATGGCTGAGGTCAAACTGCATGTCTGGCCATCATCATGATCATGTGAGCTATATACCCTAGCTATAATTCATACATCTACTATCAGGCTTACTAAACAATCTGATCACTGTGACCATCCCATCTGGAGGTCATATTGCCTTGTTCTCTGATTCTGTCTATATGCATCCATATAAGACTGTCACTAATACTATTTTACAATACACATCTGACCTAAGGATCTCAGGTCAAGGCGATGGTATGCAAGATTGCTAGTGAAGTCAATCATGTGCCATCACATCGAAATAATTCCATTGCACATTTCCTCTGTCTGATTGATGTTATTGTTGCTATATCTTGGCCTCAATTTCTAACCCTATTCTGCTCTGAAACTATGATGTCATCTCTATGGAATGCTAAGAACATCCTCTGGTAGTTGTCCTCCTATAGGGTGAGGTAACTACTTAGCCTTTACTTCTACAATAACTACTCCACTTGGTCGGCAATAGTGCAATTTACGGTCGGTGGTTGTGCATCACGGACGGCAGTTGTGGGCTTTTGGTTAGTGGTAATGGATCACAGACGGTCGTTGGGCAACTCGGACGGTGGTTGTTCAACTTGGACGGTGGTTGTGCTACTCGGATGGCCATCATGTACGTCATGAACCAAATACTATCTCTAGCATGTTTATTTCCACTTGTCCATCTCCCCAGAGGTAGCTCTTACTAACTTGGCTCAAGTTATCCAAACATGAGTGTCTGATTCGGAGGGGTCAGGATCATAGTGGTAACACGTACGATGGAAAGATAATGTTAAGTCCACACTGGCCTCTTGGAATCTAGAGTAATTATTCCCATAAGAGCTAATTGTATCTCAATGGAAATCACTGATCTAGCCCTAATAGATTGAGTGATATCTGGTCAACTTCTAAATCCTTGATCAATGGTAATCTTGCTCATCCATGATGTATTTATGACTTAGTCTCTTAAAGATTGGCCAACAATATTATTAGGACATTCATACACTAATGGAAGTAGGGGAGGCAGTGAAGTATCATTGAGACTAGATCCATCTTGATACTTATCCTCGTCCACTATAATCTCCTGAAAGTTGTCCATCTCAAGTCATCTGTCCAAACTCTCATTTGTGCCCCAAGTACTCATGGGCACTATTTATCTCAACTTCAGCTAATTGAATATGTGAACACTCTAAGTAGTCCAAATCACTGGCATGGTTAAGGGAAGGACGAGTCTCTAAACTTATCATGGCATACCTGTGAGATCCATGCTGGCATCTAATGAAATCATAATCTCATTTCTCATAACTTATATAACCACTAAAATTGAAGCATGCACTGTTATGATCTGACTGAGTAAAAATTTGAAATATAGAGCAAATACCAAATGAAATACCTATCGCTTTGGCTAAGGACAACTCCACACACTTGGTTCAAAACAAAAGTCTTGCACGACAAATGGGAAATGGGAATTCCAGATTGCCTCACACTGAGAGATGAGGAACATACTAAAGCAAAGGCTTGCTTGCATGCACGACTCAATCATATTCATACATGCAACGCTTATGCCCTCACATCTTCCATAGCACCCGCCAAAGTATTCGAGTGGCAAAAGGAACAGTTAAGTTAGTGCCGCAAATTCTGGAAATGTGCTGTGTTACGCAGTACCCTCATACACCGCACTACCTCAGGGTTGGAAGGTGTACTAGTGTGGTCCATATATATCTCCGTACTACTCATTCTTTTATTTGTGAAATCCGTAAAAATGCGCATACTTATATAATAGGATTAGGGAAGAGGCATGCATCATATATTTCTGAAGCTTTAAATCGAAAACAAATAAGGGATCTCATGCTTGTAGCTTTATTAAACATGTGAACAAAACACGGTTAAACGGCCCAACATTGGAAATATCCGATAAAACACCTTCGATGTTGTCGTATGTATAAAACACATTAAACTGTACACGTAAGGAGTCAACTAGAGATGGAGAGTCCTACAGACCTATTGTCCAAGTTCCAAGCGTATCTAAACATCTACAGTGTGCTCAAACTCCCAAACCAGCATCGGAACCCGCTGCTAAGTAAAATACTAATATCTATATATGATGCATGCTTGTGATGTGTGCTTATATCATCAATACATCGTAGTAATGAAAAATAGTGCTAACAAGGCTACAATTAAACACCTGGCTAGTAAATCAACACATAAATACAAATAAATAAACAAATAAATACACACATAGATAATTAGGTAAATAATATATATATATATATATGAACATAAATAATACTCTAATAAAAATAATAATATAATTATACAATATAAATACACGACTAAACATGAGTAAATATCATATATAGTCATGTTAGTAAAATATAAATAATTAAATAATTAATAATTCTATAAATAAAAAAGGAAATAAGCATATAGTTAATACTTATTAGTCATTAATATTAGTAATATCATAATTATACAATACAAGAATGCATTATTAAATACAAATAACTAATAACAAACACACAAACAAACAAATAGATAAATAACTACAATTTTGTAATCATAAATGAGACTAATATCAATAACCATAATTTGTCACATAATCATTTATCATAGTAAACATATATATATATATATATATATATATATATATATATAACAAGAAATGGATCATTGTGAATAAATAAATAAATTATTTAATAAATAGAGAAAAATACTCGTAACATCTAAACATGCTGAATCATGTGAATATGCAAATAAACTACCGTAAGGGTTCTTAAATTACCAAAAAATGGTTGAGAATGACTTGAGAACCGGCTGAACCGAACCGAATTGAGCTGAACAAGACCCGATTGGGCTGAATCAACATGGACTGGGTTAAATAAACTACTAATCTGGGTCGGCTTGGTTGATGGACACAAACATGGACGTGGGTGTGAGGACACAAGCATGACCAAGAGGACGCGAATGAGGGAAAGCAGACGCGAACAAGGGTTGGCGGATGTGAATACGGGCAAACGAATTGGACAGGGCGGCCGTTGCCCGCCTTAAGAAAATGTGAGCAGCAGTGCAGCTGGTGTCATTGCCGGTCATGATCGACGGCCCATGCGACGAGGAGTATGTTGGTGGTGGTGGTTGGTGGCGGCTGGGAAAGGAGAAAAATCGCCATGGGTGAGGCAGCATCACCGGTGACAATCATGGCCGTAGTGGTGGTCGTGATTGGTGTCGAAATGGAGATCTCGTTAAGATGAAGCTGTGTGGGTCGTTAGATTGGCCGATTGAGGCTGACTGGGCAGGAAAATGGCTCGAACGGTGGTGGTGGCAGCAGAGACCGGCTCCAAAAACTCCTTTATCGGCTACGACTACAACATCCCTTGTGGTCGTGAGTAGTATGAATGTAAAGTCAGCTGCGAGGAGGTCATATGGGTGTCAGTCCGATGGCTGGGGGCAAGGGGGGAGACTCGCCAGCGGTGAGCCAATGTGGCGACGGTGATATGGGTGTAAAGTTATGAAAGTCTGGGAAGGTCATTGAAAATAAAAGTGAGAATGCTAGGGTTGATGTGGATGGCTCAGATCTTGCCACGTGGCATGATCTAAACATCCGACAAATCGTGGTCTAGTAGAACCCACCTATGGGCATATGGAATATACATACAAACGGAAAGGTTGGATTGAGACCGTCCAAAGTCAAAACTAACTCGAGTCATAAAATTGACTCTATAAGCGGGAATCTAGGTAAGAAGGGTAAATGGGCCTCGATACCTATAATGCAATCGAGCTAGGCCCACTGGGCACAATCTGATGATCCGAAATTCCAATGATGCATGTAATGAGAAATCTTGAAAATCTTAAATGGATACTAAACGCTGCAATGGCCTAGATCTAGACCTAAAATCTTAACTAACTCATAAAAATCATATATATATATCGCATATGTACGCTAATAACTCAATCTCTACTGTTTCATAACTGAAACTATCATATGCATGGCGGGTATATTCAGCTTCGATAACATGCTCACATGGCCCTATGGGCCTCGATACTGACCCGAACAGTGCAAAACTAAAATCGAATAAAACCCTAACCCAAAAATGGGGTTTTACATAGACTCAAGATTGCAAGACTTATGTATATATAATTTGAAAAACATCTATAATGAGTGTTACTGGTCCGAAAATTTACTAGTACAAACGGGCAAATGGGTATTCCATTACCCAAAAAACTTAAGAAACTTCAGAATTGCCTCACAATGAGTGGTAAGCAAACACATTTAAACAAGTTCTAGCTCGCATGCACTACTAATATTGATATTCATACATACAATGCTTACGCCCTCGCATCGTCCATATTACACCCGCCATGGTACTAGAGTGGCAAATGGAACAGTTAAGTTAGAGCCACAAATTCTAGAAATGTGTTGCGGTACCCAGTACCCTCATACAATGCACTACCTCAGGGTTTGAAGGAGTACTAATGGGGTCCAAACATATCTCCATACTGCTCGCTCTCTTATTCGTGAAATTCGTAAAAATGCGCGTACTTATATAGTAGGTTAAGGGAAGAGGCTTGTATCCTATATTCATAGAGATTCAGTTCGAAAACCACCAAGGGATCTCATCCTTGTAGTTGTATTAAACATGTGTAGAAAAGACCACTAAATGGCCTGACATCGGAGGGATTCGATAAAACACCACCGATGTTTTCTTACAGCTAAAACTCGATTAAATTCGACACGCAAGGAGTCAAGGAGAGATCAAGAAAAGGGATAGTCCTACGGACCTGTGGTTAGGGGTGCTAAACGAGCAAGCGAGCCGAGCTCAACTTGTGTTCGAGCTCAGCTCAAATAGTTTGAAGTTCGTTCGAACTCGACTCGAAATCAAACGAGTCTTGAACATACATGTTCGAGCTCGACTCGAATATTTTTACGTGTTCGAGCTCGATTCGACTCGAATAAATTTAAACTGTTTAATTTTTTTATGCTCGAACTCAGCTCGGTCATGAGCTCGAAATTGGCTCGGAACCTATCTCATTCGTGAGCATGAAACCGGCTCGATTAAAAGTCTAACTCAATTAAAAATATGCAGTTGGCGTGATTTGAACCCACAACCTTCTTCAAAAGTTAAGGACTTGAATATTTACCATCTCAACTATCTCACTTCTTTGCTAGTTTATTGTAAATAAATAAATAAAACTAGTTATAATT
>JAVDBV010085259.1:7204-20779 GCA_032619315.1 Piper longum | reverse complement strand
TGTCTATATATATATATATATATATATATATATAGACACACACACCAACAGCATAGGTTTGATTTAACCCCATCGTCCGCCCCGCACCTTCCAAATGCCACTCTCGCCAATTCCCTTAGGGCAGGTGGGTGGGAAGGTGGCGGGCAGGGGTGCGACGGCAGGTGGGGATGGGGGGCAGCAATGGCAGCGGCAGGGCGGCGATGGCGGCAGGTGGTGGGGGAGGGCGACAGGTGGGGCGGTGGCGAGCGGGGCGGCGGCGGTGGTGGTGGCAAACAGGGCGGCGGCGGCGGGCAATAGGGGGAAGGGAACTTTTTGTGAAAGATTGATGATTCAATGGTCATTAATTAATATGCTTTTATGCGCTGAATATATATATATAGGAAGTGAAAAATGAGAACTCGAGAACCTAATGAACTTCTATATATATATACATAGGTTGACTGAGCAATCATTTGATTTCTAAGATAATTTGTTAACGGTGGAATATCAAAAGCTTATCACTCACAATCCTCGGATGGAAAAAGATTATGGCCCTCGTTCCCTTCTAAATAAAACAAATGGAGATAAAGCTTAGTTTGGCATGCTGCAATTAAGTTTGGCTGGCGAGAAAAGGTGCTACAGGGAGAAAGCTGATCTAGCTCTCCTCCTCTTTGTAATGGTCTTTTGCCCTCTGATGCAAGACTATAACTAGGCCAAAACATCAAAACTTTCATACTTTTGGTAAAATAACGAAAACAGGACCACACCCAAGCTCATTTTCCTCACACTAGCATGGCATGTGATTATGTGAATGTGATCTCAACTTCGTTTCCTTTCTCCTTCTCGTTGCTTCCACCCAAGCAGCAACCATGTGCTATTGCCAAAGAGCAACCATGCATGGAACAAAGCAGGAAAAGAGCAGAAAAGCTATAGTGAATGGTCCAAGCTATACTAGCCCCTCCATGAATGCTTCTTCTAAAATATCTTACAATATATGAAATCTTCTTTGGGTGATATATAATACATATTAGCTAGCAAGTATTTTATGTCTGATCAGTAAATTTTTTTTCCTACACATGCATTGATTCTTTGAAGTAGTGAATCCTTTGAAGGGCACCGTGCATGTATGCGGTTCACTTCAATATATATCAAACATCAAAATTATATGGGTTGGTGTATTCGTCTTCACATTGATCATTTCTTACATAAATGTGGGAAAGCCCGATCAATCCTTGGATGCCGAAGTAGGCTATTGTACAGCAACAAGACCATATATATAGTCTTGTTGAAAGTAACACTCAAAGTTGACCACTTTGTCTAAGCCATCATGATGTGAACGGAATCCGCTCTAAGTCATTAGAACAATTTAAAGACGCAGTCACTTCCTCCAACTGGCAAAGATGGTAAACAGGTTTTACTTCTCCTAGTGTTTCAGAGCAGTCGACGTTGCGCAATCCGCCAACCAAGCGTTTGAAAAAGTCTGATAATGTCTGATGAAATGAAGGACTCACAAACACTTGCACCCCGGAGTTTCTCAGTAGCATCATATTCTGGAATTTGCAGAATTATCGACATAATTTGCTATATATACATCCATATTGGACACTCAGAGCAATTTATAGATCAAGACTACTCCATTTCTAGCTAGAATGTATATATTGGTAAGGTATAGTTGGCCCAAGATCAGTTTCACCAAATCAACGCAAATATGTGCATATATAGAAGAATCCTTACATAAGGACAAATCGAAGACATGAACCATGCATCATATTTCCGACAAAGGTACAATTAGAAAGAGCTACCCCTGGTGGGGAAGCCTGTGGAATATTGATGCAAGCTTCAAGCTGGACAACGTTGAATCTGAGGTACAGGGTACGGTGCCTAGATCTATTGATGGGGAAGAAATTGATGGCACAGATACAAGAGGACAAGAGGACAAGATACATGGTTGAGAGTTAGCCCGACCCACCCATGTCCTCTTTAATACTCTAGTAATGCTTCTTGATGGGTGTTTTTATCTTGTTTGGATAAAGAAGTCCATTTTGTAACTGAGAGGTTGATCTAAAATTTGATGTTGCTAATTTTTCAGGATTGCCACCTCGGTACCGAGATTCTGTTCGGGCAATAACACGAGAGGATTGCCGCTCTTCCTTTACAATTAGTCTGCTCACCAACTCCATGGCATCTTTGAAGTCTTAATCTGCACAAGTCCGTCTTTCTTTGTTTTACTTTTTGCATTAAAAATAAACCATGATCGTCGATTCCTGCAAAATTTAATGAACATGGTTGTGTTAGTACTTAGCATAAGATTTCAAAACAATATATTCACTCCAAGTAAGGAGTTATTTCATAAAGAAAGATGTATGTGCCACATACCTGACAGACTTGGGGCCTGGCATGTATCATGTATATAGCCATCGGCTCATGAGATGGGAGGATCCCAAACTTGCTTTTGCTACTTGTACATGTACCAAGGTGATGATCTCAATAAGCAAACAACAATTCTGCTCAACCACCTCATTCTATCCAAAACTTGCTTTTGCTACTTGTTTGGTTAGTATCGGCAGCATCAGCAAGAAGGGTCTGGTGTGCGGATTTTTCACATTCACGTTTCCAGATTCTTTCCTCTACATATTTTAACAATGATCAGCGTGTTCTGAAACAAACTATTTATTCGCTGAACGAGCAAAGGAGTAAATGCAAAGCACATCATCACGCAACCAATTCATTCTTCGTAATACTCAACGCTCAAAAAAATCATTCTCCACAGATATTCAACCCTATGGTACAGTGGTACTGATAGCATTTGATTGTCAACGACAGAACATAAAAACCAAGCTATATTGCATGCAGACATAGGCGACATAACTACTTGCCTAATGAACATTACTAAAAAAACCAAACTTCAAGGGACCACCAGTGACTATATGATATTAGAATTAGATATTATAGTAAACAAACGACTCGACGTTGGATCTGTATAAAAACATAATAGAAAGATTTTTGGACAATACGGGCAGCTAAAATTTTTTTCCATAATGAAAAAGCCGGTTAAAGGATAAATATTCGTACAGCACTTATTTCACATATAGACCACCAGATTACTTTTCTTCAAGCTTCTTAATTGCATCCTCTATCGCTGGGACAGATTTGCTGAATGCTTCCCATTGTTCAGCTGTCAGGTTTATTCCTAAAGGAACCACACAAGAACTTATTCGGAGTTATAAAAAAACAAAAATGATAATAAAAAAAGTCGAATGATAGAAGTAGAAAATACATATGCTAAATGAATTTGATTGAAATTAAATGATATACAAGGAGCAGTGAGTAACGAGTTTATTAGATGAAGAAGAATATAAGGGTTAACAGGCAGGAAAGAAATCAATACAGAATATTTGCATACTTGTCATGAAATATCAAGTTATTCCAACCTACAAACGACAATAAGAAAAAAAAAATCCAAATAAAAGCACTAGTAAAAGGTTCACATACTCGTACAAATCATGCAAGGCATTGATAAATCTTATGAAAAATGTTGAACTTAAAATTTAAAAATAAAAAACTTAGAAAAAAACGTTACTTTGTTCAAACAGTGAGTTCAAAACATACAAAGCATGCATAACAACTGAATGATCGTCGTGACAACAACACAATTTGACAACGAGATACTTTGTCAACTAGATAGGAAAGATTTTTCGCAGAACATCACTTCCACAAATTGGGAGAAACATCCAAATACTCGACTAAGGAAATATGCTGAGACACAATTCAGCGAAGTATTGGCCATCTTAATCTTCTTAAACCAACGGGAAATTCCACGAGTTCCATTTACACATCAGAACAAACAAACAACATCCACCAATGACCAATTACAGAGACCGAACCATCAGAGCAGAAACAGCACTTTTTCTAATTACCCTTTGCCGAAGGCAACTGCTTTCCATCTCGTTCATAGTACTCTCTTATGGAGACTAAGGTCTTCCCTCTAAAGTCCTGAATTGTCACCCTCCTCTTATTCGATAGCTGCAGAACATAAACCCAAAAAAAAAAAAAGTCATTGCCACTCACAGCTACATTTATACAAATTTCAATCAACATAAAAGACACAAAATTTGCTACTCTTACACGCACATCTGCAATCAAAATAACACTTTTTGGACAAATCATAAGATTAGCAGCAAAATTTTTGGTGAAATTTCTCCAATCTAACATTTTTTGGTGAAATTTTTAACAATGATCAGCGTGTTCTGAAACAAACTATTTATTCGCTGAACGAGCAAAGGAGTAAATGCAAATCACATCATCACGCAACCAATTCATTCTTCATAATACTCAACGTCATTACTATTGTTAGGTTTTCACGCATTCCCACTTCGAAACAACCACCTAAATCTGCCCCAATTGGGCAATCAAGCATTCAAAAACACAAACCACACAACTTTAGCCCCAGACAACAAACAAAAATCGAAATTCGAACATCACAAACCCTGCAAATGATGAGATCCCCTTCTTCGTCGTACTCCTTCTCTCCGCCGCCGGCGTCGGCGTCGGAGGCGGCCGGCTTGCCCTCGTCGTCGTCGTCGCCGGAACCAGCAGCGGGGGCGTCGGTATGGGGGTGGGACTGTTTGGAGAGGAGGAAGGACTCGACGACGCCGCGGACGAAGCGCTTGTGGTCGGGGGAGGAGAGGTCAAGGCCGAGTCGGTCGGCGGCCATGGAGCGGACCTTGAACTCCGTCATCTCTTCCATGTCGGCGGCGTCAAGGATGGCCGTCACCGCCTCCTCGATCTTCTTCTTCGTCTCCTCCTCCATCTCCGCCGTCGGGTACGGTGTCCGCTGCGCCGAAGTCGGTGACGGCGGCGGGCACTCGCTGCGGGGTTCTTATCGAACAGATTGTTGAGTTGGAGATCCTCTCCTCGTACGTTTAGGATTTGGAGCAGTGAAACCAAGCTAACTACTTAGTAATTAGGATTAGACAAATTGGTTTGGAGTGAATTTCTGTTTAATTATGCCAAATAAGCGTTTACGTTTATATACATCAAAATAAAACTGTCGTCATCAGAGACTTTACGGCCAATCAAATTATATCAAATTATAGTTTAAATTATAGATAACAATTAAATTATGTTTTCCATCTCCTACTTAACCCAATTAAGCACGGTTTTGTTTTCTTTTATTTTTTATTTTTGTTAAGAGATATCATGTGACCACAGGTTTAAATTGTAAAATTTGTGTACTGTGTGCCAATTTGTTTTTTTTATCATTGCTAAATTATTTTATGACCTAGGTAAGATGTCATGACAAAGCATGAGGTATATTAGATTTTATAAAAATTTTATTAAATAATGAGATAAAATGTAATCTTATCTACCTCGGATTAACTCTTAAAAGATAGACCTTTATTGATAGAGAAGGTAAACTCTATAACCCGTGTCATTTTTACTCTCATTCAAGTTCTTAATATCATAAATGAATACTTACAGTTCCACTCTTCCAAAGTAATACGTATGCTCATTAAATGTCGCATTTCAACAGCAAACTGATTACATAATACATCCGAAATGGCACTACAACGAAAATCGGGTCAGCAATAATATTGAAATTGGTTTTCGCCAATTACCCATCAAAAAAATAATTTGTCTACCCTGATCAAACGGCTTAAACGCTAAGAATAGAAAGGAATTATTTTCAACAACCAACCCTACAGACAATGCTAAGAATTAGATTCTTTACCGCCAGCAAAAAAGACACCACAATGAATCAGGCCATCACTATGGCCAACAGCATCAGCAGAATATTATCTTCAAACTACTTCCAGGCAAAAATCTTGAAACTAATGCATATGTATGTTGGTAGCTTCTCTGTTCAGTGAAGTCCAAAGAATCATTCACCTAAAAGTTTCTCATGTTGTTGCACTTGCTTGGGCAGCATCTCGACCAGCTACACAAGTCAGAAGACCAATACAATTAGAGTCCCTATAAAATGCCTTGATGATTGTATTCTGAGATAGCTTTTATGTCACTATAGTTGTACTTTTCCGGACAAAAGTTTTCATCCCCCTCAGCTTCAAGCACAACCATGGTCCAGGGGGCAAATACCCGGAAATTCTAAATAGAAATTCTTGTTTTGGTTTGAGTGATGGAAGGCCGAAGTTGAATTGTACTAAGCTTATTAATCTACTACCATCATATGAAGAAAATCAAAACTGCAAATTATGAATCACTGTTATGCATTGACGAAAATCAAGGTGTAGAACACAACTAACTCACCAATCATTGAAGCATTTGGCAAATGTTTAGGCAGATATTTCTTTATAATCCTTCCTTTGTGCTTGCTTGATACCGTGAGATTGTATTTCATTGTGCCATTTGCGTAGAACAGTCCCCAGTGCTTCTCTGTGGGAGCACCAGGCTTCAGATCTTCATCAAAAAGAGAAAAGATGAACGTTGGAACAGGAACACCTGGCTTTAGAGGCGTGCCTTTTGTGGGAGATTTGGTGATATGTTCCACAAGCCTCTCATTAAAAATGGCTGCATTTTGTATTGAAGCAGCTGCATCATCTGGGCTTCCTTCTGAAGGCCAGCCAGTTTCAGTCACAACTAGTGGTAAATTGTGAAACCCCAATGAAGCAGCAGCAGAATTGAGAGCATCCACTAGCATATCAAATAAGTTCGTGTAAAGAAGGCCACTGTACTCATCTGCGAAGTTGAAAACCTTTGGATGCGCTGTGAAAGTGGCAAAATCCATGGGTATAAACGGAGTCTCTTTGAAGGTCAAGTAAGGGTAAAGATTAACCATGAAAGAAGAGTTTGTCTGATCCAGAAATTCTAAGATGGGACGCAGAACTGGTTCTGCAATTGACTCTTGAAAAACAGCTTTGGATGGTGGAAAACGAATGGCTAAAATTGCCAGTGATTGAGGAGTTGAAACTTGGATTCTTCTATGCAACTTGAACTTTAGTAAAGAATTGTAAACAGCTTTCATAGCCGGAAGCAGAATCAAGCCAAACTCTGGAAGCATAGAGACCTCAGTACCAACTGAGATAGAAGTGATTTTAGTTCGAGGATAGAAGGGGAGGACATTTTGTCTAATCATATGATAAGCTTTTGAAGGATCAGATGCCAAGGAAGAGATCTCCCCATTAGGAATGCAAACCGAGAGAGAGATGTTTGTATTAGCAAAAGCGTTAAGTGCAGATGGATCCATGTCAAAAAGCTTCACATTTCTTATCTTCATTGCGGTGATCAGTTTGACAGCCACTTGATAGGTTGGCAAATTGGAGCCCAACCGCCCATAGTTAACTCCGACTATTGAATCTGATGATCATTTGAGTTTGCAGACAGTAACCTCAATTGATGAGAATGTTGCATGAAGAAAAGCAAGTTTCTATCTCATATAGCACGAATCAACAAAATATGCAGTTAATTAATTAGTCTTGCCAAAAATACTCATAAAAAACAAAAAACATATATCAGTCAAATGTTTGGCAACAACGTTATTGAGTTTAATTTACACAAAATAGTTCTTCATCTCCCACCTTATTCCAAGTTAGGGTTAGGGACATTATGAAGATTATTTAAATCATTTCAAAGCTTAGCCCGTAAATACCTATATCACATCGAATGGCCATCATCCATGTTATTTTTGGCCCTCAAATCATGACAACTATTTGTTGTGCAAAATTTACTCAAAAAAAGTAAACAAGAAGTAGCATTTCCTTGTGTTTTGTACAATATCACCGAAGAGAAATATTGGACACGCCCCATTCCCATTCGGCAAGGATCCATGAAACTTCAAAAACTATCAAGTCACAAAACGGAGAAGACATGCTCCACTTCAGCTCATCTAATCCGCAAACTAATTGCAAAACCTCACAATTTCACACATCCCATCCATCAATCCTAAAATGGGGCAAAAAAGTGCTGCTTTCTCTCCCCGAAAAATGAGCATTCGAATCAGAACACCAACCGGCAACATGCTAGACAGATTTTTCCCGGAAAAATGCAGAGGAGCGTGGCCGGGCGAAGAAAGAGTAGGAGACAAACCTTTCCGAAATCGCTGAGAGGAGCATCCACGGCTACAGAAGAGGAGGAGGAGGAGGAGGAAGAGCACCCGCCATTGACGAACTTTGGAGTTCATCTTTTCTTCCGAAGAAATCGGCGCGAAATTCGCAAGTCTTGGAATCGCGCGCCTTTTTTCTTCCAATGTTTCCTTCGCGGTCGCGGGATTTGAACTGTGGTTGGGATTTTTTTTGCGCACGCCTCCTTCTAACAGCCGCGAATGCACCTCTCACATCTGCTCTGTTGGCTGTTGTCAGAAAATAGAGCCCAAAGATATACATTGGCGCGTTTTTTTTTATTTTTTAATAGAAATCTAAGGTCTACACTTTTGTGTGTGATATATAAAATTTTTTCTTGTGTATTTGATTTGTTTGAAACAAATTAGCATGGTGTATGTTCAAGTCAAATAATTTGATTCTCTCCACTCCTATATTATCACAATAAGAAAAAATCAAAAATTTATAGAGAAAATCGATAGTAAGAAAAGTATGAAATGTAAATGCCGGTGGTATTTTTTCCTAAATTTTGCACTTTTTTTTTAAATTTAAATAAATTATATAAAAATAATTTGATTTTTTTTATGCCAGAGCTGTATTATCCGGATATCAACCTCTTTAACCCAAGCCTCATTCCTATAAAGTTGCAAAATAGTCTATAAAAAATTTAGTGGCTTTAATATTTTATTAATCTGACTATTAAACCGACCATTAAAAAAATCGTTAGGCTGCATTTTTATTGTTTGTTTTTTAAGTGGCAAAAACTTTTTTTTTTCTTAAAATCATGTTACATGTACATTTTTTACTCAAATTGTGCATCCATGCTATAAAATAAACACATCCTCTATCCGCGCTATAAAATAAAGGTTAAGCATTAGTTATGATTTTAAAATTTTAATTTAGATGATTATTTAAGAATATTGGTGGTGAAGGTGGGGGTTAAATGTACTATATCATTTTAATTACTTATGTTAAAATTTTTAAATTTATAATTAATACCCAAGTTTTATTTTATAACGTGAGTAAAAAACATGCGTATAACGTGTTTCGATAATGTCAAATCTACCATCTCGTGTTATTTCTCGGGAGCCGGCGAAGAAGATGGCCAACAACGGCGCCGGCGGCGTCGGTGGCGGCGCCCGAGTCCGGTCGTTGATCGAGAAGGCGACAAACTCGACCGCCGGCGGAGTCGACCCGCGGTTGCTCGAAGCCATCAAGTCCGTCGTCCGCTACACCGACTCGGAGGTCCCCCTCGTCGTCGAAACCCTAATGGATAACATGAAGAAGCCCCACTCTCAAGTTCGTACATTTTCCTCTCGATTCAATCTCATTGTGTGTTAAATTTGCAATTTGTTGGTAGTGTTTTTTATAGGTTTTGAGGAATTTGGTGAAAATTGGATGGTAGTTGTGATTGATTCTATTGGAATTGGCTTATGGTTTTTTGGGCAGATTCGTTACCTTGCGCTTCTCGTTGTGGACGAGCTCTTCATGAGATCAAAGCTATTTCGATCTCTTATTGTTGTTAATTTGGTTGAGTTTTTGAGTTTGAGTGTGGGGTTTAGGAGGAACAAGCAACTTCCACCTCCGGAATCGATTGCGTCGCGTCTTAGGTCGACGGCGATTGAGTGTTTAGAGAAATGGAACAATTCGTTTGGAATTCACTATCCGCAAATTAGGTCAGGTGTTGAGTATCTTAAGAATGTTCGCAAATTTCAATTCCCGAATCGGCTGGAAATGGCGGCTAGGTTGGAGCAGGAGCGGCGAGAAAGGGAAGCTAGGTCGAGGGCGATTTTACTGAAGAAGTTTGAGACTCTAGTGGAGAATTTCCCTTCAATTAAGAGTGAGATTGAAATGACTATTAACGAGTTGGAGGAATCTTTAGAGATTGTGCATGAGAAGGAAAGTGACGTTGATTTTACTGGTTGTGGATCAGAGGATGAATTTGTTATGGAAACTAGATCTCTGGCATTGTTGCAGTTACGAAATGAAGCACTTAAGGAGGGAGAAAGGATTTATGAGAGTGTTGAAAACAAGGCTGTGTTTGATGTGGTCAGGGAATTTCACAAATTGCTTTCAACAAGGCATTTGCCTTTGGTGCAAGAGTGGATGTCTGTTCTTGTAAGAGTTGACCCACCTGATGTCAAATCCAGAGATTCATTACTGATGGAGTGTATCGATATTAAAAACAGAATTTTATCTGTAGAGGAAAAATGTAAACAATTAGGGTGCTCTCTGAACGCCACTATCCCTGGGGAGGTGGAGGAGGATATATGGGAGGACGGAAAGATAGACTTTGTCGATGCTGTCAAATCAGTTGCAGAATGCAGTCAAAGCAATGTAGTTGTGGATACAGAAAACAGTAAAGCTGATACCGAAAGGAAATTGAAAGGAAAAGAATTGCACACTGAAGAAAATGAGTCAGATGTGGCATCTCATAGAAGGAAGCTTTTAGCAGAGGCACCAGTTAAAAAGTGGGGAAGTTACTTAGATGATTGGGGTTCGAAACGAGATGTTTTGGCCAATCAGAGAGGGTTGGAGCTTGAAGGGCACTGGGGAAGAGTGGAGCATGATGCAGTTATTCCGGCAGAAAAAATTGCAGAACTTAAATTTCAGGCATCTGTTTACAGTGAAAAACATGAGGAGATTCGACCTTGCCTTGCTCCATTGCAGAAAGGTGGGTTTTGTCAAAGAAGGGATTTAAGAGCATGTCCTTTCCATGGGCCAATTATACCTAGAGACTTAGAAGGTAATCCTAAAAATCAAGGATTTGAATTTTGTAATAAAGCAGCACCAGATGTGAATCCGAACCAACTTGGAAATGAGCAAATTGATTTTGAGAAGATGACTGAGAACCTGGCAAAAGAGGCAGTGAAGAATGTGAGAGAACAGGATCGACAAATGGTGAAGTCATTGAAACGGGCAAGGCTTGCGAAGATCAGAGAGCATAATGAAGCTGTATTAAGGACGGCTGCTCTTGCATCTACCTCGCGATCAGAATCTATTTGTGAAAATTCAGGGACAGTGGATTCCGATAGATCACTGGCCAAGAGAAAGAAATCTGCTTTGGCATCTATGCTGCGAAAAAAGGTAACCTCCAAAGATCGAATTGCTAAAAAACTTTTGACTTCGCGGGCAACCGAAACTGCCATTCAACGGTTAAGACAGGCTGAGCAAGCAGCTTACAGAGAAAATTTTCCTAATCAGTGGTAAGATGTATATCGATGACTTTAATATGGAGAGATGGGATGCGTCCTTAAGGAAGGCCTCTATTTTTCTTTTTGCCTCTGTAATAACCTGGGTAATTTTTTTTTTTGTATTATACATAATTCTTTTAATTTTCTATAGAAAAACTTGTATATACGTAGTATTGAAGAAGATGTTTTAAATTAGAAGCCTGGTTTTTTAGATGTTTTTAAGAATTTAAGATTCAGATTCTATCTTGAAACTTTCTGTAAGGCGACTGTTGTTAACCTTTAGAATGTATCCGTACTGAAAACGTGGCATTCTCATGTCAATGCATTGAGATTATGTGCCCTAATATTTGAATCTGGAATGGCAGTAAGTATTTCCTGTCAATTCGTTCTTTGCGGAACACTGGAATAAATATATGCAATGGAATCTTGCTCTAGCTCTTCAAGCAATGTGTTATTTATGCCCTACCGAACCTTATTGGTGATGACCGATGAGGACTAAGCTTGACGAATTTGAAGCTATGTCAGGATCGCCTCCATATCCTGCCTAATTGCCCACCGGATGGAGGGGAAGATAGAATTTAACTTTCAAGTGGGTATATGATAGAAGTGTTTCTGAAAATATTTGTTTTATTTTGGATGCTTAGTATACCAATCTGAATGTTTGTCAGATCTGCCCAACCAAATCTAGATGTTTAATATAAACGCAAGCATATATTTTTTAAAAAGGAAGTTCTGCTGCTTACACCAAAAGTAGTCTGATATCCATGCTGCAATGCAGGTAGGCAAATACTATGACTCTACGAGCAACAAACTTACAACTTGCAATCTATAATTCATAAACCATATTCACATCACAACCTCCCCAAATAGACGTCTCACCGCCCTCACTTCTTCAAAAGCGAATAGAAAGGAATTTAGGGCCCAGCACCTACTGATTTTTCATCCACTCTAGAAAGGTGAAAGGGAGATAGATACCTCAACAATCAATCCTTCAACCCTTCCGACTATTTTTAGTTTGCAGCAAAAGAGGCTTTCTGCGTGTCTACCAGCACCAGCGGCCGTGTTTCTGGCTACACTAAACGCACGCAGTTTTCGTTCAAACTGCACAACGTGACCGCAAGAAAATCCTAATATAAGATCAAAAAATTGTAAGCTACTCTTCTTCTTATTTTATTAATATTTTTAAAGACGCAAATAAGTCAGATTATTTCTTTCTTGTCAAATCTCAAACTCTTTTCATCTTTCACACGCACGGACTTTCACTCTTTCACACCATTTGTACATTCACTCCATTAATTAAAATCATGTTTAATATACCTTCCTGCAAGTTCTTTACGAAATTTTACTCAGAAAACTATATACGCGACGCAACACCTCCTTGAAAGAGGGAAGCAGAGAGGAAATAGGGGTGAGGGAAAAAAGGTAGAGGAAGAGGGTGGGAGGTGCGCAGCGGGGGAGGAAGTCAACTCTTCTTTAGATTGTCTCGATCTCAGGGCCAAACCAATAGTTAGTTAGTCAATGCTCTCCCTACTCCATCGAGATAGCAGTAACGTTTAGTCTAATCTTAATCTTTTTTTTTTTCTTTTCGACTTAGACTCTGAGGCGGTCGGGTTAGGGTTAAAAGAAGAGTTACTGTAGATATTTGTTATAAGTATTTTTAATAAATTATTTATTGTAAATCATATTTTGTAAATTAATGTAAACTTTTTTTTATTATAAATACTTTTATAGATCATTTAATATTAGTAATTTAAATAAATTATTTATTATATAGATGTAAATCAGATGGGATTGCTGTTTTCCCCCCTATATTGCTTTAAATCTAGATTTAGGACTTCTTTTTTTCCCCCTATACTGAATCAGATGGGATTGCTTTGTTGAGCTGTTCATTAAATTTGGTTGATGATTTGATGTATAATCTTGCTCTAATTCTTTCAAACTGTGGTACTTGCATCAGTAATGTTGCATCTATTACGGACATTAGCTTGAGAAGCTTGAAGATTTTTCGGCCTCCTGTTGCGAGGCAGGAAGTGTTAAGATAATTTACCTATGTTAAGAGACTTCTGATTGTATGGAGAATGTGGTGTGATTGATACGCAAATAATAATGTTTTTGTCAAAACAAAGTGCACCCGGTTTATTGCTGCCACACCTACAGTTTTGATCGCTTTTACTTTTGTTAGATATTGGGTCGGTCTTTGCATCACTTAGCTTTGAGTATATACCTTGTGTCTAGTTCATAACTATTTCCATGTATTTTGCCTTTAAATTCATACTGTTAGCTGGCCATGGCCTTGCATGCTGGCTTGCTTTATAGAGATATTTGTCTGATTACTTATGCTTTGCAAT
>JAVDBV010085253.1:2232-12388 GCA_032619315.1 Piper longum | reverse complement strand
GAATCATATCTTCATCTTAAGACGCTGAGATTGGATCCGTGTGAGTTAGGTTCGGGTTAGCCGACCTAACCGGGGCCTGTAACATGCCAGTTCGGTTCACGAGGGTGAACCGGATTTGGGGTGTTACACTTGAAGTTTTATTAAACATGTGTAAAAAATACAGCTAAATGGTCCGATATCAAATAGATTCTATAAAACACCGCCGATGTCGTCCTACGTTCAAAACTCGGCTAAACTCAACAATCATGGAGTCAAGTAGAGATCAAGTAAAGGGAGAGTCATACATCTCGGATCCCAAGCTCGGATTTTGCCTATTGTCCAAGCTCCGAACATGTCTACAAGTTTACGACGAACTCGGATTCCAAAACTTACATCGAAACCCACTTATGTAAAATACTAGCATCTCTACATAATGCATATTTGTGGTGTGTGCTTACATCATCAATACATTATACTAAATAAGACACTATTAAATATACATACAACTAAACATCTAGCACGCAAATCAACACACAATAAAATAAATAACTAATAAAAAAATAAGAAAGAACGAAATAAATACACTCATGAAAAAGATAAATAATAAATATATGAAAATTGTAATACTCTAATCATAAAGTAATAATATAATTATGCTATATAAATACACGGCTATGCACACATAAATATCACATATACTTGTGTTTAGTAAATATATAAATAAATATATAATTATTTTATAAATAATTAAATAAATAAAAATTAGTTAATTTTAATTAATCATGAATAATAATAATATCATATTTATATAATACAAGAATACATAAATAATATTAATTATTCATGAAGATCTTATTTTGAATATTAAATATACGAATATATGAAATACATATGTATAAGGGATAACACTAGTAAGAACATAATTAATCATTAATTAATTAAAATAAATGACATAAACGACAATAATATTTATGAATAATTAAATTATCAATTACAATAATTAGTCACGTAATCATTTCTCATAGTCAACAAATATATAAATAATAATAAATTAATAATTCAAGAAGAAATAAATAAATAATAAATAAATAAAAATACTTATAATATCAAAATATGCTAAATAATATGAATATGAATTTAAAATAATTTAGGGAGTCTGAAATTATCAAAATCGGTCGAGAAATTGTAGAAAATGGGCTGAAAATGAGTTGACCTAGGTCAATTTAGTTGAATCAGACCGAGTTGAATAGGCTAAACCAACTTGGTCTGGGTTAACTAAAAAATAGGATGGGTTGGCTGGGATGACATGACTGTGGATTGGCGGACTCGGACGCGGGCTGGCGGGCTGGTAGGCTGGTGAGAAAGATCGAGAAGGTGGACACGACGCGAATGTGGGCAGGCGGATGAGAATGTGGGCAAACTGGTCCGACGGGGTGTGCGGTGCCCGTCTTCGAAAAAGGCCAACAGTAGCATAGTTGGGGTCCCTACTGGTCGGAATCAACGGCCGTAACAACAAGGAAAATGTTGGTGGTGACGGTTGGAAGAATCTGATCAATGGTTGGCCGAAAAATAGCCAAAAAGAGGGTGGATTTGCCATGGGTGCTACTGCTTCACCAACGGCGATCGCAGCCATGACGATGGTCGTGTGTGGTCTCAAAATATTGGTCTTGATGAGATGAACCTATCTGGGTAGTTGGATCGACAGGAGGTGGCTTGTTGGTGCCAAACAAATGGCTCGAACGGCGGCAGTGGGAACCGGCTCTAAAAACTCCTTCACTAGTGGCGACTGCGATAGCGCCGATGGTTGTGAGAGGTAAAAATATAAAGCTGGCCATGAGGTGCTCATGGGGGTGCTGGTCCGGTGACTAGGTGTGAGTCGAAGAACCATTGGCGGCAAGCCGAAGTGGTGGCGGTGCTATGGGTGTAAAAGCTTCGAAAATGCCGAAAAGTCATTAAAAATCATAGGAAGAATGCTAGGGCTGATGTGGACGGCTCAGTTCTTACCATGTGGCACAATCTGAATGTCCGACAACTCGTAGTCTAGTGGGACACGCCTATGGGTATATGCAATGCACATATAGATGGAAAGCTCTGATCGAGACCGTCCAAAGTCAAAACTGACTCGAGTCCTAAAAGTGATATATAAGAGTCGAGGCAAGAAGGCTAAATGGGCCTCGAACCTTGAACTCAATCGGTTGGAAATATGTGACTCAATCAAGCTGGCCCCACATAGGCATAGTCTGGTAATCCGAAATCCCTATGATGCATTCAAATGTATGTTGAAAATCCAAAACGGATATTAGACGCTGCAACGACCTAGATCTAGGCCTAAAACCATGGCTAACTCATAAAAATCATCTGTATATCGTGCGTATACATTGAGAACTCATGTTCTATTGTAGCCTAACTCAAGCTATTATCTGCATGTCGGGCATACTTAGCCACAATAACATGCTCATATGGACATCTGGGGCATACTCATGGTATGAAAATTTGTCTGACTTGAGCTCGCTTGAACTGACCCAGGACTGGCCCGAACTAGCAAACTACAAGTAGGTAAAACCCTAACCCGAAGCTGGGTTTTACATCCTCCACTTGTGCCAAAAATCGAACCGAATTGTATTCTGAATAACAACAACAACAACAACAATAATCATAATTGATAATGATAATGATAATGACAATGATAATGATAATGACAATGATAATGACAATGATAATGATAAAAATTGTGATAGTTTTAATGCCATGATTTTCAGTTCACCTAAGAACCGAATTAAAAATTTTATGATCGAGTCGAATCTTGTCTAAAATTGTTTGTCGGTAATACTTGATTGATAAAATAGATCAAAATAACTCGCTTGGTGTCATGAGAATGGAAGACATTGTTAAATATGTATCAAAACACATCAAACATGAGTAAAAGTAAGAAAGAAAATAACTACGTTGAGCTTAAGTGCTTGTAACGTTTATCTGTCATCCCACCAAAGTAGACTCACGATTGTAAGACTAACATATATAATATGAAAAACTTCACTAACGAGTGTTACTGGTCTGAAAAATAATTAGTACAAAATGACAAATAAGTATTCCATTACCCACGAAACCTTAGGAAACTTTAGGATTACTTCACATTGTGCAGTAAGTAAACATAATTAAACAAGTGTCGTCGTGCATGTACCACTAATATTATATTCACACATACAATACTTACACCCTCACATCCTCCATATTATACCCACCACGATACTCGAGTGAAAAAAAAACAGTTAAGTTAGTGCCACAATTTCAAGAAATGTGTTGCGTTATTTAGTACCCTCATACTCCGCATTGCCTCTTGGTTTGAAGGAGTAATAGTGCGGTTCATACATCCCGCACACACACTTAGTCGTAAAAGTCGTGTACCCTCATATTTATACATATAGGCTTCGGAGAAGATTTAACACCTAGTTTCTTGACCATCAAAGGGTTTCTTGAAGTTTTATTAAATAGGTGTAGAAAACACAGATAAATGGCCCCAAATCGAAGGGATCTAATTAAATAATGCCGTGTTGTCCTACTTCTAAAATACGATTAAACTCAACATGCATGAAGTCAAATAGAGATCAAACAAAAAGAGAGTCCTACAAATCTATGGTCCAAGCTCTAGGTGCATCTACATATCTATGGCAAGCTCGGACTACGAAACCTACATCGAAACCTAATGTTAAGTAAAATACTGATATTTCTAAATGATGCATGCTCGTTGTGTGTGATCACATGATTAATACATCATAATAAATAAGACAGTGCTAAATAAACCTATAACTAAACATCGAGCATGTAAATTGAGACATAATGAAAGAAATAACTAATAAAAAAATAAGAAAGAAAGAAAGAAATACAATCATGAATAAATAGATAAATAATAAATACATAAAACTAATAATACTCTAATCATAAAGTAATAATATAATTATGATATATAAATGAACGGCTAAACATATGTATATATCATATATACTCGTATTAGTAAGCATATAAATAATTAAATAAATATTAATTCAATAAATAAATAAATAAATAAATAGTTAATACTCATTAATCATGAATGATAATAATATCATAGTTATACGATACAACAATACATAATTAAATACAAATAAATGATAACATACATGTAAATAAATAAATAGATAAAAAAATAAATAAATACACACACACACACACACACAATTTGGTAAACATAAAATAAGACTAATATTAATAAGTAAATATGTATTATAATCAATAAATACATGAATAATAAGAAATGAATAAAAAAATAAAAAATAATAATCATAACATCCAAACATGCTAATTCATATGAATATGCATCTAAACTAATATAGGGGTTCTCGTATTACCTAAAACGATGCAAGAACAGATGAAAATAATCCGAAAATGACTGAACTTGGTCAATTGGCTTTACCGAACCAAGTTAGGCCAAGTCAATTTGGTTTGGGTTGAATAAAATGTGGGGCTGGGTCGGCTTGGCTGGTCTAGACTGATGGACATGGACACGAGCTCAGGCTGGCAGACTCGGTACAACCAGGCAGACGTGAACGGGGGCAGGTGGACACAAACGTAGGCAGGCGGACACAAACACGGGCAAATGGGCCGGACGGGGTGATAGGTGCCTGTCGCTGGAAAACACCGGTGGTGGCCAAACTTGGGTTGTCTCCAGTCGGGATTGGCATGGGCGTCACAACAGGGGTGCTGCTAGTGATGATCGGTGGAATCCAACCGGTGGCTAGTTGGAAAATGGCCTAAAAGGGCAAAATCGCCATCGAGAGCAGTGACATTGGCTACAACAATTAGGGCCACGGTGGTGGTTATGGGTGGTCTAAAAATGAAGATCTCAATGAAAGTAATCTATCTGGGTGGTCGTATTGGCCGGAGGTGACTCGCTGGCAATGGAAAAAGGCTCGAAAGGGCGATGACGACGACAAAAATTGACCGCAAAAATGCCATTGCTGGTAGCGAATGCGGCAGTGCCAGTGGCAATGGTGGGTAGAGACCGATTGCCAGCCACGAGTTAGTCACTATCGTACCAATCCGGTGGCTGGAGGAGGGCCATGGTCTCGTTAGCGGTGAGCCAAAGTAGCCGCGGTACTAAGGTAAAAATCCTCAAAATCGTGAGAAATCTATGGAAATCAATGGGAGGAAGCTATGGCTGACTTGGATGGCTATGATCTCGCCACATGACATGATCTGAATGTCCGACAACTAGTGATCTAGTGGGTTCACATATGGGTATATGTACTATATATATAGATAAAAAGTTCGGATTGAGACTGTCTAAAGTCAAAACTGACTCGAATCCTAAAATTGACTCTATAGGTGGGAATCGAGACAAGAAGGTTAAATGGGCCTCGAAACCCGAAACTTAATCGGGTGAAAATCTACAACTCAATCAAGCTAGGCCCATAGAGGCATAATTCGATGATCTAAAATTTATATGATACATGCAAATGAGATACCTTGAAAATTCCAAATAGATACTAAACACTACAATGGCCTAAATTTAGGCCTAAAACCCTGGCTAACTAATGCAAATCATTTGTATACATTGCGTATACACTAATACTCATGCCCTGATTATCTATATGTAAGGCATACTTAGCCACTATAACATGCTCATACAGCCATCTAGGCCCCATACTCATGGTTTCAAAATTGGTCTTGCTCGAACTGATTCAAACCAACTTGGCACTAACCAGAACCGGGTAAAACTAAAATTGGGTAAAACCCTAACCCAAAACTAGGGTTTTACAACCTCTTATCCTTATAAAAATTTCATATTTGGAATTTCTTACATCAACTACGATCGGAAGACTCAACTAAAGATGCCACTGAACTGGAAAAACTAAAGCTGTTGTGCTATAACTTGAAACAGGCTAGCTACATACGGACTAAAGAGACCAACATGAAGTTGGAACCCTAAACATTGACAAAGATCGCTAGCTCCTTACTAATCTGGCTGGACAGGACCACAAATGGTCGAATCATTTGGCTAAACATGCCATATATGCTGGAATCATCTGGCTGGATTGACCATATACATGCTAGAATCATATCGCCGGACTGACCATACATGCTGGAATCATTTGAGTGGACTAGCTCCTAGGGTCACTTCCAACTATGGGGATTGAAACATAATGACCTTGACAGGAAAAAGACTAGGTTCATCCCTAAGGGCCTACGGATGGTCAAGCAGGTACTCTAGAATACTTCAAGGTACTAGTCTGAATTACATTAGGAAAAACTATGTCAATGAGAGGTATGCTGGCTAACCTCTACCCATGCCTCCTTGATCCTCATCGATATGATAGATCAACTATGTGTACCCTCAGAGCACTATGCTACAGGTCCTACGACTATAGTAGGGTGTCTTGTGAGTCTTACTAGCATATAGTAGACACAGGTACCAAAGGTGTATGCAAATGAGTTGTATAGCTCGCTATTGTCAGTCTAGGTCAAACTCTCAGATGTCCTTGTAAGTAGAACCAAACCGCTCACCATGTCCTACCTAACTCAGTTCCAAGTCTAGTATCTCACTCTATTCCATAATGAAATAAGGATAGCCGCTACGATTCTACTGCATACTATGGCTCTAGTGGCTATTTATACAACTACTAACTGCTGCTGAAGGGAACTCTTTGTGACAAAATAGTAGCAAGAACACCTATAACATGTCTCAAAGAGTATGAAAATATACTTTGCATGGAACTGTGGAGTCTGCATTTGGTTGGTGGCATATGCACTGGTCAATGTCTACTCATCTCAACCATTTGGAAAACAGACAATAGGATTAATATATCTTGAAGGGTAAGAGTAAAATACTCGAATGAAGGCTTAGCTTTGTCTGACATCTCTGGTCACACGGAAAGAAACTGGATCTCTCGTGAAAAAATGGTCTCACTTCTCTAGGACTCTAACTAGGTGTCTCATCCTCACATGGTTTGACATCACATGTACTGTGTAAGTACACTAAACTGAGAAAATTCTACTACGTATGTATATCACTCTATCTGTGGTGATGTGAGGATCTCCGTCTGAGTCACAATGCGGTAATGAAAGTCTATATAGGATACTGGGTGGCTCAAACATATGGGTAGGTCTATGGACATGTCTCCAAGATCATTATTTTGCAACTTGCTCGATCACCAGCGCTAGTTCACACACAAGCACTACCCCGATGCAATATTCTTGGTTATGGGTACTATTTACCAATAAACTGTCCCGAGAATCAAGTAGCCACCCTCCTAGGCACCACCCCGATCTTCACCAAACACTAGTCCTTGTGCTCGATTGTGACGGGGTCATTCCTTGCCTAATCATGACAAACAACAAATAAACATGCAGATCTATGAGAACCACTTCAAACCTGATATTAACACACAATAATATAAAGAATACAAGCAATTGAATCCTCTTAAGCATTCGCTTGACTTTGTGGACAGCCCCACTAGGCCTTGCCCCATTGCTATTTTTTTACAAAGGGACTCACCCGGATTGCCCCTCTAGCAAGCAATCCTTACAACTACACACCCCTAGTCGAACTCCCCAATGAGAATAACTAATACATGAGTTTAACTCAATCACATATGAGTCAAAATTAGTAAATAAGGCATACAAAATTGTACCTTAAGCTAGCCTCGAAGATCCCTCAAAGTTTGAAGTTCCAATCCTTACACCAAGAGATTGACTTTGACAACTTGCTCCTCTTTCTTCATCCTTGATCGGTCCTCTTCTCTTACAATGGAGACGTTGAGAACTCTCTTAAGTCCCCTCAAAGACGTCCTCCCTCTCATGTGATTAATCACCTATTTTGTGATGATCTCATATGTATAAAGATCCGGCCTATTTATAAGAATCGGTTCTCCAAATTGGTTAATAGGAAAGAATCCACTCCTTGTCTAACTCTTCCTAATGTCCTCTCTAAGTCTAACTTGACCTGAAACACGACTCCCATGTTCCACACATTCCTAGTTGAATTCCATGGTCGTGAGAGAACCCCCTAGGTAAAAGAACCTCAAACCCCAACATTTGACTCCCAATAGGATTAGGGTTTGATCCTGGCTCCACTATGACCTTCTCGGTACCTTCTCCTAGTCAACCTCGAAGTCCTGGTCCATCACTTCTTCAAGTCGTTCAAGACCTCCTCCCTGAAGTCTCGACCAAGTCTAAGTCCACCAAGATATCCCATGGTCACCATCTAAACCACACGAACAACTACTATCGGTAGTCTTACTTGTACTAGGATTCCTAATGCAACCAGGAAACCTCGACCAAATTCCAGAACTCTACTTTCCATCTCTTGGTCATCGCCTAGCACTCGTCTAGTACTCCCAGTGATGCTTAGTCACTCCTCTCGGTACTCTTAAGTCCAATTCTCAATATGCTCGGTGATCAGCCCCTAGCATTGCCGACAAATTCCATGTGGTGCTGTTGGTACCCACTTGTTAGCATGATCGATCACCACTCCTCAGTAACTCCAACCAGCAACGCTCGATCAAAATCGGTACTTGTGACTCGTACTCAGCATTTTGAGTTTAATTTTGAAGTCGATGAAAATTGAGGTACACCCTAACTAATGGTCGGTACATACTCCTTGTGACTTGATGAGCTATTGCAGGATACCGAAAATGATTCCTCACAATGCTCGTATCTAGAATTTCATTAATGCTTGATTCCACTCTTTGAAACCTAATAGTGTTAGGGTCCCTCATCATACGATGTATATGAGATGATATGCAACTACATGGGGATTTGTAAAGACATAATGTTATTCGAAGCGGTACGAAGAATTCAAGAAGAATTATTAAAGACAAGGAGTATTCAGTGTTTGGCCTTTCATATCTACATGGTTAACTGTATCTTGAGTATGTATCTTTTCTATAAATATTGTGGGTGGAAAGACAGTAGGAAAGGAGAAGAGAGTACAACTGAAGATTGTGTTATTGAGCCTCACTGTGAGGTTTTACAGTGAGGCTCTCCCTCTCTCTCTTAGAGGAGGGAGGGTCTCTCCTCACAAGGACTGATCTTTGATCTTCTTGTATGATAAGAGTTTGTTGGCCAAGAGTTTGTGTTGTGTACTCTTGATGAAGATGGGTGTTCTCATTTAGGGGTGATATAAGAGGTTGCAGATCTAGACAGGGTCACCAGTGGGGGTGCATGTGGGAGAAGAAACAGAAATTATTCGTTGTGAGTAGAAGACATGACTAGGGGTTCTTCTATAAGACCAACTGTAGTTAATTTCTTATCCTTCTCTACCTTTTGTCTATGGTTTGTAATTTGGGATAATTTTACCCATCTCATATTTTTGGGCTGTGGTTTTATTTCAATTGAGAAAGTTTCCACTCAAAATTTGTATGTCTCTATCTTTTATCCTGTATTGGTTTGCCTTGTAAAAACATTCAACATATTGTTGGGGGATCTTGTGTGTTAAAATCCCAACAAGTGGTATCAGAGCCAAGTTCGAACTGGGTTTGCCTACGCCGATTGTTGTTGTTTCCTTCATGTGTTCCACTTGATGATTTGAGGGGAGTTTGCCAAATGGGTGTCGTCTCATTTAAGGGGAGTGTGTTATTGAGCCTCACTGTGAGGTTTTACAGTGAGGCTCTCCCTCTCTTTCTTAGAGGAGGGAGGGCCTCTCCTCAAAGGGACTGATCTTTGATTTTTTTGTATGATAAGAGTTTGTTAGCCAAGAGTTTGTGTTGTGTATTCTTGATGAACATGGGTGTTCTCTTTTAGGGGAGATGTGAGAGGTTGTAGATCTAGATAGGGTCACTAGTGGAGGTGCATGTGGGAGAAGAAGCAGAAATTGTTCATTGTGAGTAGAAGACATGACTAGGGGTTCTTCGACAAGACCAAGTGTAGTTAATTTCTTATCATTCTCTACCTTTTGTCTATGGTTTGTAATTTGGGATAATTTTACCCATCTCATATTTTTGTGCTGTAGTTTTATCTCAATTGAGAAAGTTTCCACGGAAAATTTGTGTGTCTCTATCTTTTATCCTGTATTGGTTTGCCTTGTCAAAACACACAAAATATTGTTCGGGGATTTTGTGTGTTAAAATCCCAGCATGTAACACCCCAAATCCGGTTCACGCTCGTGAACCGAACCGGCATGTTACGGGCCCCGGTTAGGTCG
>JAVDBV010085242.1:0-16546 GCA_032619315.1 Piper longum | reverse complement strand
CCCCCCCCCCCCCCAACACACACACACACACACACACACCCCACACCATTTAGATGTGGGATTATGACAAAGTATACAACACTCCCATCTGTGAAGCACAGCCTGAATACAATGGAATAAAAGATGTTTTGACAAGTGTGTATAAGGAAGGTCAAATCTGAGCTTGGTATAGGGGAGTTGGTATGTTCTCTTTAACATGTTGAGGCAGCAACCATTTATCTTATTCTTATTTAGGAAGGTGGAAATTAGTTTCCACTTGGTAATCTTGTAGGTCCTACGCTTGTTGGAATACATCCGTATGCTGGACTCAAATTTTACATATATGAGAAGTTGAAGACGCATGTCTCAGAATATCAGCAATCTGTTGTAATGCATCTGTCATGTGGTTCTGTAGCTGGTTTGTTCGGGCAAACTTTTACCTATCCGCTCGATGTGGTTCGTAGGCAAATGCAGGTATGCAGTTCATTCTGTAAACGTTATCATTGGGTATGCCATGTGTGGATTTTAAGATGTGTCACATGTTCGTGTATTTTGACTGAAAACTAGCATCTCCTTGTTCATTTATGCCTTGTGAGAAATGCTTCTCATCAAGATTTCATTTCCAGGTGCCAAGTATGGTAGCTGCAGATGATCCAACAAAGATAAGGAGTACCATGCAAGGGTTGAGCCTGATCGTCAGAAATCAAGGACGGAGACAATCATTTGCAGACCCGAGCATTAACTACGACAAGGTAAATTACAATTTTTTTGATTAGTTTTGTTTTCTTTGTATCATATGAAAATTTGAAGTGACTACATTATAAATATAAAGGTGTAAAATGTGACCCGAGGCTTTTTAATTCCATGCATCATTTACATCGTTTATAGGTTGTTCACAACGTACGATATGATGAAATCTTGGCTCAGAGTTCCTGCTCGCGAGAAATAAAGATGTTATCTACATGGACGTTGGGTTCATAAATTCCAGGGACTGAAATTGGTTACAATGATTCAACTATTCCTTTGATTTGTATATTGACTTCTCAAGATCACAATGTACCAATAGGAAGATGCAATATAGCTCTTGATATCACCAACACTCCAACTCTCCTAACTTTTGTTAGAGTATCAATCTTGAGGTAATTGTTAGGGGTCTTTCATTATACGATGAATGTGAGAAGACATGCAACTACATATGAAATCGTAAAGATATAACGTTATTCAAAGAAGTACAAAAAACTCGAAAAGAATTGCTGAAGATGAGAAATATTTAGTGTTTGACCCTTCATATTTATGTGATTAATTGTATATTGAGTATATATTTTTTCTATATATATGTAGTTGTACATATATAAGAGAGCAAAAAAGTAAGATTATTTTTTGAAGAATGTGTTATTAAGTTTTACTGTGAGGTTTTGCAATGAGGCTCTCCCCCTCTCTCTCTCCAATTATGAAGACTCAACCTCTATCTGGAACACACTCTAATTAGAGGTTGATTATTCCTAATTAGAGTGTGTTCGAGTTAGAGATTGAGTGTTTCCAATTGGATGTGTATCTGTCATCGTGATGAAGATGATGTACTGGCTTTGTCCGATGTGTGCCCATTATTTGATTAGAGTGAATGGTTTGTGGTTTCCCTTCTATTTTGGAGGTTCCATGTTAAATGTGTGCATGTCATGTATCTTTTATCTTTTCTAGTTTGCCTTGCCAAAATATACAACATAGTATTTGGAGATTTTGTTTGTGTTAAAATCCCAACATTAACATTACTTTGATAAGAAGTGGAAGATAAAGCTAAAAAGGAGAAAGATGATGTTATAGTTTCCTAATCAAATTGGACTCAACCAAATTAGGATTGCTTCTCTATGGTGTTAAAAGTTTGAACATTACGTAGTGTTGGCAGCATTTGCACTTCTCTACCATCTCTACCTTTCCCGCATTTGATTCACTTGAACAAATGAAGTAAAAAGATTCTGGTATCAATTTATGTAGATTGCTTTCCATGGAAACATATCAAAGAGACCAGATAAACATGTTCAATCTCCCAAAAAAAAGAATTCCAATCTTTTTGCAGTTCTAGAGTATTCCCTTTTTGCAGCAAATTCTTCCAGAAGTTGATCATATTGTTGAAGTGAAAACTGTACGGAGACGAGGGCTTACTATAAACTATAATTTGTACTTGATTTGGTTGGATGGGGTAGATTGTGATATGAGGCAAGTTACCAATAGTTCAAAAGATATAATCTGCTGCATTACTACATCATTTCCAATGAAGTGATACCAATTACCAAGTACCAGAGCACGTTTTATATCTTTGCAGTTTTTGAATTCTTGGTGTAATAATTTTGTAGTCTCATGTGTTGCAGTTGGATTGATATTGCTCTTGTTGATTTGTTTCTTACTTGGGAAAGATTAATGGGTCACCATTCTTGCTGCAACAAACAGAAGGCCAGAAGGGGGCTGTGGTCACCCGAGGAAGACGACAACCTCTCAACTACATTATCACCCATGTCCATGGTTGCTGGAGTTCTGTCCCCAAACTTGCAGGTAGCTAACTAAAAAAGTCTCTGTTAGAATGTAACACAGAATATGAATTTTTTGTTGGAAGTACTATTTATTTGAGAGATGCCTATTTGATGAATTTTTCAGTGCATAATCAATTTTTCAGTTCAAATCTGATCCAAGAAATTAACCACAGGCTGCTATAAGTTATTCCAATTACCAATTTCTCCGTCTGTTGTTTGTGCTCCCTCCTGCTGATCTTGTTCTTAAATCTTTCATTGCTAAATTAGATTTCTTTGTAAATTCTCAATGCCCAGGATTGGAAAGATGTGGAAAAAGTTGCAGGGTAAGATGGATTAACTATTTGAGACCAGATTTGAAAAGGGGAAACTTCTCATCCGAGAAAGAATCTGTGATTATTGAACTCCACAATGTGAATATATAATTTCTTAATCAGAAATCAAAACCTCATTGCCTCTGATGCATTTCTGTTTAAATTTTTTTTTATTAAATACTGGCAACATCTGAATCTGTGAACTGCTGTTCCATTGCCCAGATGGGCACAAATAGCCAAGCACCTTCCAGGGAGAACAGACAATGAAGTCAAAAACTTCTGGAACTCTAGCATTAAGAAAAAACTATTGATCTCAACCGCAATTGCAGAAGATGGTGATCACAAAAGTGATTTCCCAGCCAATAACAAGCCTCACTACCACATCAATTCATTTGATCTCTGACCTCTTTCAGATAATAGACATTGAAACGTGGCCAGAAGAAACTACAGTTATGCACCTTGAACCTGCAGAACAAGTTCAGATCAAACGAGATGTGACCAACTATGGTGTTGATAATTGGAATTTGCCGCTAACATCCTCTGGTCCCAAACTATCTTTTGATGATGATATAAACACCAATCAAAGCTACCACCAGGGAAATTATCTTGTTTATGAACCATTGGGTGAGTACCCATTTGAATCCAACATGATGGCCATGGATGTCATCGATTCAGTAGACAGTTTCATGGCTAAGCCGTCTACCTCACTGGGAGGTCATTTTGCCATGACCCAGAACGGGCATTGGAATCCTAGTCAGGGCTACTCTTGCATTGCACTCATTGGAAATGAGGTCTTTAACATACCAAACCACAAAATTGTTAAACTGCTGTTTATTGCAATTGAGGAAGAAGGGCACAAGAAAAAAAATAAGCTTTTTAATTTATGTGAAAGACATCAAAGCTTTTAATATCATTGATATTATGAGCTTTTAATTTTAGAGCTATAAACCTCTGATTTTGCTTCCACTTGTATGAACCTTCTGATGAAGAATATGTGACCTTCCTCATGATGGGTCCCACGTAACGAGGACACTTGTGCGTCCCGTGACTTCTTTACCTTAGCTCAACCTTGAATGGCATGGCCATTACCAAGAAAAAAAATTGAATCGTGGGAAAGCTTACAATGTGTACAAATTTGAGTCTGACCACACAAATGTGCAAATATATTATTTATTTTGATGATTTGTTAAACAGGGTCAATTGGTTAGGTGATTACTTAAATTTTGATACACATTTCATTGGGTGTTTTTTGTGCTGGATCTGAGCTGTAATTAATCTTTAATTATCAAAGTCGACGAATAGTTCATCAGATTAATTTTTTAGTAATTTCCTGCCAACCATGGTTAGACTTTAATTAAAAATACTAAGTAGATTACATCAAGGTATTGAGAAAAGCACTTGATGCAAAGAGAATTGAGTGAATCCCACGTCGGCAGGGGTTGGCAACTTGCTTGGGCAACTTAGACGCAGGTCCCAAATCAAATATTAAATCAAATAATCAAACTTCTTGTTCTGGATCTGCCCAATGAAAATAGAAAATAAAGCATGTCATATATTTTAACGAACACCCAATATCTTTACAGTAGTATTAAGTTGGATTTGTCATGTTGTTGTTTTTTAGATTAATAATTTACTTCTTATCTCATGTATTGTTTAGTGTTGCATCATCTATTGATTGATTCATACTTGGATTGGCATAAAATTTTAAATGAATATATCTCTCTATATAAGCATCCTATTAAGAGGCCCGCTCTCATAATTGACAAGCCAGAAGGTTAAACTAAAACATTACGGGCCCTTCTAAGAAACCACTAATCACATTACTTTGGTAAAAAAATGAATCAATAAAATAGCGACAAGTAAACCACTCTTTTGTTAATTATTAATCTCTCATTTTCCCTGGCCATTTTTTTTCTCCATATATGAGTACGTATAATATATGTATAGTGTTGGCCTTACTAGATGTTTAAATGTAGTTTGATGTTTAAGGTTCCACTATTTTGCATGTTTGAAAACAAGCACATGTAAATACTATGTAATTACCCATTTGCGAATATTTTATTTAATAGAAAAACCATGTCATTAATTTACGTAAGTCAGATCAAACTATTTAGTTTGGATGAAAGTCATGTGACTCCAACTTTCCCTTTTATCCAATTTTAAAGGACTTACTAAGACCAAAAAATTACAAAAAAAAAAAAATCTGCATATTTTTTCAAAGCCCCCCCAAAAAAAATCCAATAAAAACTTCTGAGTATTTGATCCTTAATAGGACACTAATATTCTTAATTTTATTCTTATATCTCGTGACGCCCCTTGCACAAACTAATCTGTCCAATCTGTAAGTAATCTTCAAGAGATTGACCAGGAATCATAGCGTATAATGGGCCCCATAAGATTAACGGACGGGATGGCATCCAATCTTTGAAACGGACAAAGACAAAGAAAAGTCAAAGTCTAAACAAGTGTCTTAGCGAATAGCGATCACCCACTCTGTTTGCAGACAAGAGCTCGATTTTTTTGTAGCTTGTTCTTTTCTTTTTTAATATAAGCTCTTGTAATTTTAGTTTTTAAAATGTACTATTTTTAGTAAATAAAATTACCATTTTTTTATTGGTTAGTAAGTCCGTCTAGATTTTATTAATCGTCTTTATAAATAAAAAATTAACTACATTTATAATGAAATAAAATAAATTCACTTACCATAAAAAAAGCTTGCTTAATAAACGGTAAAAAAGTTATTTGAAAACACAAAACCATCAAATCGACTAGGAAGCAAAGGTGCTTTTCTTGTGCGTGTGTGTGTGGCGAGAAGGTGAATATGGATATGCTAAAAAGTGAATTTTTTATTATATGAGATAAATAAGTTAATTTTGTTATAAATGAATTTATAAGTAAGAACTAAATAGAGGTGAAAGTGAGAGAAGGTAGGTTTCTCATTGTAATTCTTAAATATAGGTGAAAATGGAGGTGAAGTTTTATTTTTAAGTAATTTTTTATTATTTTACTAAGCTGAGTTTTTTGATTATGAGCAAATTGATTTGGTCTTCTCAGAGTTAGAATTTATGGAACTTAAGATAAGCTAATCAAAAGATAATTTTAGATAAAAAGGAAAAAGAAAAAGGGCACGCCAAGGCAACTGTCAGTTTCAGGTACTTAACGGCGGGCGGGCGGGCAAGACATCACCAGATCTTTTTCCGCTGTCAGGGCTTCCTTCGTCATCTTCACCACGTCGTTGACACCACCGTGCATGCATCTCTCTCTCTCACTTGGCCCGACCTCTTTTGTTTTTTTCGCTGAGTTGACGTGTGCATCATCTTGTTCTCTTCCTTCTTCTCTCGCGCTCCCCCTTTTACTTTTTGAGCTCCTGTATACATCCCCCACATGGCGAATCCTGCATGGAGTCGCCTTTTTTGATGCACCTGGCTGGGATAGGATTTTTATCCTTTTTTAGGTCGGGGATCGAGTCGAAGAGGGTCTCTCGTGGTTTTCCCTCTTAAGCTCCCCCTGTTTCTGTCTTCTCCCTCTGATTCACCATTTTTGGGCTACTCCAGTGACGAATGCTGCACGGGGTTGGCTTGCCCCTTTTTTACTTTGTGGAATGCCTTATCCTGCTTTACTGCTGTGATGGAATATACTAAAAAGGGTCGTTCTTGGTTTTCCGTATGAACCTGCTCTGCCCCACTTCATGTCAAGCTTCTCTAACGGCGAATCCTACCTTTTGTTACCACCTTTTGCTGTCTCAAATGGAAATATTTATCCTGTTTGAGCTCAGCTCTGTTTCAACTTCTTGAGCTTCTTCAATGGTTGTTCTATTGGAAAGTTGCATTCTTTAACTGTCTTGAGGTGGGATTGAGCCGGAAAAGTTGCCTTCGCTTTCTCTATGAGCTCTCCTTCCATGGCGGCGCCGGCCGACTCTTCCAACGACAACGGCAGCAGCATCTGCTGCGCCTCCACCACCGCCGCCGCCGCCGCAGCCGGCGCTCCGGACATCGAGGCGCTGCGCCGGCTGTCGGAGAACTTCGAGGCCGTCTTCGTGTCGAAGGATCTTGACTTCTGCGCCGACGCTCGCCTCGTCGTTGCCGGCGGCCGCAAGCTCGCCGTCCACCGCTGCATGCTCGCCGCCCGCAGTCCCTTCTTCCGCTCCGTCTTCTCCTCCGCCGCCAAGTCCGCCGGCGAAGGGCCTTCGCCGGCGGGGTTCGAGCTGCGGGAGCTGGCGAGGGAGTTCGAGGTCGGGTACGACGCGCTGGCGGCGGTGGTGGCGTACCTGTACAGCGGCCGGGTGAGGGATCTGCCGACGGTGGTGTGCAGCTGCGTGGACCACGAGTGCCCCCACGAGGCTTGCCGGCCTGTGGTCGAGTTCATGGTGGAGGTCTTGTACGCTTCCTTCACCTTCTTGATTGCAGAGTTGGTCACCGTCTATCAGGTTTTGTACTTTTGTGTTACCGCTTTCATCTTTGTCCTTGATTATACATAATTGTGTTTGGTTGACATGAGCATATGCATGTTTTTCCTTCCTCTGGTTAAAGCATGAAAAATCATGGTTATAGATTGCTATTCAGTAATAGCCGCCTGCTGCTTGAGTGAAATTTTTGTGCTGCTGAGATGAGGAAGCCACAAGGCTAGTTCACCTGTAATCCCCTGCATTTTGTTTGTGTTCTTGGCATATAGGGAGAAATGAACTTATTACGATACACATAGGTATGAGGAATGTAAATTTCACGGTGTTGTTCCTGCTATTTGACTTGTGACTGATTATTAGAGTCGCGGGCGTTGTTTATTTGAGTGAGGAAAATTCTTTCTGTAGCACATGCTAAAACGAAGCGCAGAAATGAACTGATAACTTGTGATTAGGATCTTTGTCATTAGGAGAAGGAATAGTATGCTTTGTTTAGTGGTCCTTGAAGTAAACATGGCTTCTCATTTCGAAATAGTTTGTCAATCTTTTGTACTGGTCGGTGCTAGAAGTCGGTTTTTCTGATCTTTCCTTTCTAGCTTATGTATGACATAAACAGCCAGGTTTCTCTAAGTATTAATCTCTCTTCTTTCTGTTATGTTATTTTTGTGTGCATTAATAAAGATTGATGATTTATGTGTTCAATCTGCATCAAGATGCCATTTCGTAATTTGTTTGAGTGTTTCTACTTCCTATGTTTTAAACCTCAGATAATATTCCGGGTAGAGTTGCCATTTTGTTCATCTTAGCCACCGCCAGTTAGAGAATACCCAACTGATTGCTCTGCTTAAGTATAACTAATTTGGAGCGGAAAAAACTTACAAAAATTTATTGATGCCGTTTTGTTGCAGAGGCGCATCATGGATGTCCTAGACAAAGTGGCAGTAGATGATCTGCTTGTAATTCTGAAAGTGGCAAATATATGTCGTAAATCCTGCGAAGGTTTGCTTTCAAAATGCATAGACATGGTGGCAAGGTCTAACCTGGATGTTATTATTCTCGACAAAACACTCTCTACTTATCCAGATTTGGTGAAAACAATTGCTACTGCACGTTCAAGTACTGGTTTAGATGGGCATGGAAGTCTTGGATATCCAGATAAACATGTGAAGAGGGTTCATAGGGCACTTGATTCTGATGATGTTGAGCTTGTGAGAATGTTGCTCAAGGAGGGGCATACCACACTTGATGAGTCCCATGCCCTTCATTATGCAGTTGCATTTTGTGATTTGAAGACAACAATGGAACTCTTAGAACTTGGAATTGCCGATGTCAATCGCAGAAATCCCAGAGGGTACACCGTGCTTCATTTGGCTGCTATGCGCAAGGAGCCGAAGATAATCGTCTCTCTTCTTACTAAAGGAGCGTGTGCAACTGATCTTACTTTGGATGGAAGGAAAGCACTTCAAATATCTAAGAGATTAACTAAATCTATCGATTACTTCAAAATCACAGAAGAAGGGAAGCCATCTTCCAAAGATAAGCTATGTGTAGAGATCTTGGAGCAAGCTGAGAGGAGACAACCATTGCTAGGAGAAGCTTCAGCATCTCTTGCAACGGTTGGAGAAGATTTCAGAAGCAAATTGCTGTATTATGAAACAAGAGGTTAGCCTTATTCTGTTGCGGGGTTCTTTCCATCTAGATTTAGGGTAGTACTTAATATATTTCTCCTTAATGTTGTCACTTCAAGCTCTCAACAACTACACATGACACAACTATGGATTTAATCAGCGGCACTTAATCCAAAAAATGATATTGAGGATCTGTTATGCATAATAACTTCAATGGTTTATTTAGTTTTTCATTTTCACTGCATATTTATTTTGCAGTTGGTCTGGCAAAATTCTTCTTCCCCACAGAAGCAAAAGTGGCCATGGAGATTGCCCAAGTTGATGGAACTACAGAATTACCATTATCTGACATGGCAAGTCATGGAAATCAGAAGGAAGACGTTGACTTAAATTATGCGCCTTTTGAGATCAAGGAAGAGCACAGAGCCAGACTGAAAGCTCTTTCCAAGACTGGTAATGCATATAAATCCAACTTTCTTGTCTTATGCAAAGTAGTAGTGGCGAATGGTCATTGAAGGAAAAAATTCTCATTTTTTCTTTTGGGTTTTGTTTGAATCATCAGTGGAGCTTGGGAAACGGTACTTTCCTCGATGTTCAGAAGTATTGAACAAGATCATGGATAATGATGACTTGACCAACCTTGCATTTGAAGGTCCAGAAGATCAGCTTAAGAAAAAGATGAGATTGGATGAAATCCAGACTATGCTGAAAGAGGCTTTTACAGCTGATAAAGAGGATAGGGAAAAATCTACCATATCATCTTGTTCTTCATCTACATCCATGGATGCATTTTCGGCTTCTTTTCGGAGGAAATGATGTAAGACGATATCCAACATTGTTATTTCCTTGAAATGCTGCTTGAATCCATTTTGATTTTATGTTGAACCCACGTCAGAAATAGGGTAGAGTTGCTGTCGGATGTGCAAAGTATCACACCTTACAACAAATATAGTGTCCGACCTGGTAGAGTGCAAAAGGTTTCTAATCAAAAGCTGCAGTCGGCGAACAGAATTTGAGCACGCCAGGTGTGCACGCATATGTGGACGCTACTCATATTAACCGAATCATCAACGGTCATACATGGGGACCGGCGTCCCTATGTACGTGCCCAACTGGCGTACACAATACTCTGTCTTAGTCGGCTTATATTTCTTAAATGCATGGCGTAAATTTGTACAGAAAAAAGAAGAAAGGTGATGAACAAGATTGCAATATAAACTCTGATTTTGTTAGAATTGAATTGAAATTTCTTTTCAGAACGAAACTCTTGCATGTATATATATTCATCTATGAATGATCAACTAATTACTACACGAACTTAAGTTTCATCTATGTATGAGTGATATGCTAATAATGGTCACGATATTAAGCAAATGAGAATCGTGAAACCAGCGAATGTATTATGGTGGTGAGATTAACCAAACACTTAAATCTTCATTTTAACATATAATTAATAAGAAGTATTAATCAAAATAGATACACAACCAATCTAAAAAGAAATACCTTTTAATATGGGCAAAATCAATTTTAAGTTGAAATTTTAAATTTGGAGAAAAATCATACGGTGGTGGATGGTCAGATTAAATTTATTATATCACAAATTAATACAAAAAATATTCATAAGAGAAAAAATTATCCAATGCTAATTTATTGTAATTTCTTACCTCCTCATTAAGTAAATCCATTGTGAGTTTTTTATCCGAAGTAGTATTGTTCAAAAAGGTCACCAATGTTTCATAGCACTCGGACAATGTATTGAAGACCAGGATAACTTGCCATTTTTCATCTAAAGTCATTTTCATTCAGGTAATTTGAGTAATAATACTCTTCATCTCGTTGAGATGCTTACGAATACCACTTCTATCCTTATACATTAAATTCATGAATTTTTTTTATCAAAATAGTCTTCTTGCTAGTAGTATTCATCTCATAAATTTTTTTGAGTTTATCTTATATAGTTTTTTAGAATATCAATTTAGAAACATGACGGTACACAATTTCATCTACCCATTATCTCAAATAGGTCATAACCTTCATATCCAATTTATTCCAATCTTTATTAGTCACCTCTACCAGTTTCTAACTAATATGTTTATATAAATCCTTAGAATATAGATGATCAATCATTTTTTTTCCATTAGTGTTAGTTACTCAGCCTCTTAAGAGATATCATCTTAACATATTTCTTACCAGTCATCTTATTAAAATATAAATTACAAATACACTAACTAGGATCTTATACATTTTACCGAACACCTAGCGAGTATAAAATATCCAGAACCTAAAATTTTCTACAACTAAGAAACCTAGCTCTTATACTACTTGTTGGGATTAACCAAATATTTAAATCCTCATTTCAACACATAATGGATGAGAAGTACAAATCAAAATAGACACGTAACCAACCAGAGAAGAAATACCTTCCAATATAGATAAAAACAATCACACGAAAATCTCAAATTTGGAAAAAATTATACAATAGATGGTCGGATCAAATTCACTATATCACAACTCGAAACAGAAAATATCTATAAGAAAATACAAATTTATTGTAATTTCTACATAATTGACGAAGTTACTGTTGATAATCACAAGTAAATCTTAACAAAGTATTCACCTTTTTTCAATCTATATAATTTTTTTCTTTTCCCTTCGTCCCTCTTTTTCTCCACCAAAGAAAAATGTTTCTCATTTCTTTTTATCTCTCTCTCGTAATACGAAACACATTTTCTAAAATAATTTTTGATTTTTGACCAAAGTAAGGTTTCTTTTTCATCTATTTATAGAGGAGGGACAATCCAACAATAACAAGAAATAAACTCCACTTAGTAGCTTCCTAATTAAGTCATATTGCAATATTCTCAAAATTAAACATAAATCTCGACCTGCACCATTTGATCTGTCTTACTCTTAACCGCCAAGCCCAAGTATGTAGGACTGTAACTCATGATATTCCCCAATTTTGGGATAGTTACTAAGATGCATATTTTTTATAAAAATCTTATAATTCTTTTCGCATTAAAAGTTTGACTAATGTGAAATACCAAAATGGGTTCCAATTCAGTCATATATCCATAAATGTGACAAGCTCAAAATCATTCTAATTAAATTAGAGCAACATTAACAACAGATTATAACTAAATTGAAATTTTAAATATCAAGCAACTCGCAGAAGCATTCAAAAGAGCGGATGATTGACTTAAATATGCCCAATACTGAACTAAAAATTATTTTTTAATATTCTATTTTATTTTTAATTTTTTAAAAAACAATTTGCTTATGATAATATTTGGACGAGTGCGGAAAGTTTTCTATTCTGTTTTCTATTTTTTAAAAGCACAATCTTATAAGATAAATGTAATCAAGTGTGCAAGCTATTTTGCTTTTGTAACTGATTAGGTACTATATACAATATTTAATGAATGCTTTTCAAGCACTAATTAGCTCTCTAATTGTAAAACTCATGATTCGAGTCAAAGTTTTACATTAGTAAATTAGTCGATTCAACCGTCGGTTCGAGTTGAGTCAATTTTATTAAATGCGTGTTGAGCTGAGGCCAAACGTGAGTTATTGCGATGATGGTTAAGTGTACTTAAATGTATAATGGTAATCTCACATAGATGATGAAAAATGAGTTATCAGAGTATGTCACAGTATGAAGTATTTTTTTATATATATTTGATAGTAGAATTATTTTTAGGTTGAATAACATATTAGGACGTATTATAGGGGAGTTTGGATGGGTTATTAATTATAAAATATGTAATTGTGTTGTTATGGTGTGTATTATATTTTATGGGATTTTTTTATTATTTTTTGGATTTTTTGAAATTTATTACCAGTTAGTAATTATTTTTTATTCCAGTTGGAGTCGATTCAACTTTTATTTATGATATTACAACCAACCTATTTTCCCCTCTTAATGCTTCTCTCCCCCTCAAACCCTCAATGTTGCCTCTCCTTCCCTGTCCCCGACATCACCTCCAGTTGCTGCACCACCGTCGATTGTTGCTGTCGGCTACCACGAGAACATCGCTGACCATTCCGCTCGTTGCTGGACCATCGCCTAGCCTCCACGGTGTGATGAAGCCGCCGCGATCATGCCGCACTCCCATCATCAATCCCGCCGCAAGATAGCATTGCCGCCACCTTCCAGTCACTGCCTTGACGTAGCCGACCCTCCCACGGCCTTCCCCAATTAGAGTGAAGCCCAACGCCACCCATATCGGCCGGATCTCCACACCCCATCGCCGGCTGTCATGGTTTTGCCAATTTTGGCAAGCTGCCACCATATTCGACCCCGTCATCCCCATAGCCACGTCGGGCTCGCCGAGCTAGTGCCAACGGTACTCCATATCACCACCATCTTGCCGGTTAGCCACCGCTGACAATAGTTGCTGGAAAATCGGATTTGCTGGATTTCGTCGGATCTTGTGCTGAACTCATCCAGTCGAACTTGATTGAATTTTGGATGCAGCTGAGTGTCGAATTCGAGCTCTGAGACACGCGATGAAATCCCAACTGTCGCTAATTGCCGACGATGCGAGATATAATGACCTCCGATTTAATTATTTAAAATTAATGATTGTTAGCATGACATGTTAGGATTGATTATTTATCGTGATGAATGTCTAACTATGAATGAAGTGATGATTTGCATGATTTGATTGATATTGAATGAATGCTAATGATTTAATTAGGTAAATTAAATTTAAGCATTCTAATCGACTACAACATAACTTAGAAAAACATGAGCTAGGAATATTTTTATTGGGACGAGGATTGTTAATTGTTTGATAGATGATGATTGTATTGTGAGTGTGATGTTCATGATGCATCATTCAGTTAGCGGGCTTTAGCTTCTAGATTTAATATGCAGGTACAGAGTAAGAGATTGCCTGCCTAGGTGTGCAACTAATATTGGAGCTTCTACCAAGTCTGTTTAGGACTCGCTTTCGATTTATTATCTTATTCTATAGTGATTTGTTTTAACAAGTAAACGGATATGTCGAGTGGTGAAATTATCGTATCCCACTCTACATGGGTCATTTAGCCAATTGTATTTCCGGATTAATACCCTTGAGGATGAGATCCCTCGAGTTTGTTTTCGAAACTCAAATCCAGCTCACGATGCCTTCGGGCCTATTATATTGAAATTCATACCCATGCCTATGTATATGTAGTTTTTACGTTTTCAATGAGATGTGAGAAGAGGGAGAATTGACGGCCACGTCTTGAGATAGGGCGCGTGTTCGTCAAAGCAAGCTATGGAATTGGCGAGAGTTTGTTCCATTCCCAAGGATCCTGATAACTCCACCTTTAAATTCCTCAAAATCAGAGAAGTCTTGGAGGTTTACATGCACTGCAATGGAGTGCATGTCTAAATTTGTAGTTTCAAAACGTGCTGAAGATGCATGCTTAAGAGTGCTCAGTCTCTATACTCAAGGCCAGGAGTAACACGGAAGATGTAGAGGACTGAAAAGAAAGAAAATGATTTTCTCGCGCAAGGGATAATTTAAAGTGGCCAATGTATGAGAATGTGATGGAAAGGAGACACTTTCACGCGAGTTTGATGGCTCCCATTATTGTCTTTATGAGAATTCTATGAGGAAGAGTAATAAAGTTTTTAGTCAATATGAGGGTCAGCTCTCCTATGTCAAGTTGTTATTAGTTATTCTGAACCCGTAATACTCGTCATTGAAGTCTCTTTATTATATATATAGGTGAGAACGGCGAGAAATAAGTACTGTTGGGACGGAGGAGCAGTAACTAAAATCGCGCACACATATACCTGCTAAGTGTATCTGGTGATAATGATGAGTGTTGAATTGTTTTAAATGATAAAATTTGAAATACTATTCTATGAACTGTATAAATATCTTCTATGTGAGTAAATAAAAAATGGAAAATGAACAGGTGAGTAATGAAGTTTAGGCTCGTCTCACATGATGAGAAAAGTAAGAGTAATCGTCGATATAATGAAAATGCTTTGTTTGGGACATGATGAAAATGCTATGTTTGGACCGCGTTTTTTATTTTATTATTATAAATATATATTATTTGTCATTGACAGGGTAGTACCTATTGTACTTTTAGGAGAGGCTCTATCCATTTTGTTTTAAAACTATATATTTGTTTTAAACTTTTGTTTGTTTGATTTTTATATATACTTGTTTGCCTATCATAGCATACATATAGGACAATGTTAAAACCCAAGTATTTTATCCATGTTTTGCATATGATATCACCATTTTAAGACATCAATAGTAGATCAAATGAAGCTTAACCAAATTAAGTAGATTAGTTAACGTTTCGAATGCCGGTAACATTTCCGGTATGGGTGAACCAAAATGGGGTGTTACACTAATCTTGTTTAAGTCAAAGCTATATTTGAATGGCAAAATAAAATATAAAGCTTAAGAACTTTCGTCAAAAGGTCACCACTTATTGGGCAATTTGATTAATTGTGCTCCTAAATACTGTATAATCAACGTACTTAGAGGGCTTCAAGAATGACAACCAATATCCTGATCCTCCAATTTTGGGTACTAAATTATAGCGTAAAAGGTAATCAATCTTCCGTTAATCAGAATCCTTCACAAGTAAAACATCCCTTAATTGATATATTAATTCACAAACTTTAAAAACCATGCATGTTCCACATGATTAATCAAGTTGGCCCGGAGCTTGAGTTATTCATGTACTCAAGAAAGTACAGTGCAGAAGAAATAAACAATATTAATTAATTAAGCCCTGCCTAAGTCCTGAAACAAATTAGAAATGCTAGAGAGAGGCGGGGGGGATTTATGAATAAACTAATTAACGACTGGATTACAATTAATTGAAAAAGAAATACATAAACATTAGTCATTATAGATTATAGTAGGTTTCTAAAATGATGCTCGACTTGGCCAAAGGTTGGTCTACTAAATTTGATAAACTCTGGCCATGCAGCATATATAAATGTATGAGAAGTTAATTAAATTAGCTTTGGTTATCTAGTTAATTATTGTGCGACGAAAAATATTATAATTTTTATAGTGAATTATATAAGTGTATAAAAAGTCTAAAAAATATTAATATTATTTTTTTATAGTCGAGTAAGTATGTGTATAAGAAATCTCAAAAAAACCACATACGTTTATGTGGTTTTCCAAGCTAAATGATGAATTAAGTATAAATTAACTACAGCTAATTAAATAGGGCGTTTTTTTTTGGTAGTGCCTTAATGCTTAAGCTGCCTAGCTAGCAATCAGACTTGATCTCTACTACCTACAGAATTATAATTTCTACTCGGTTTTTGTCCCACTTAATCGATGAGCTTTTTTTATTTAACGAGTTTGATTTTATATATATATATATATATATATATATATATATATTATAACTATATACTACACATTAACCACCATCCAATCAAGAGTACTCTTAATTAAGTTCATTTTGTATACTGATAATTAATTTCATTTTTTTCGACTAACAACTGAATTAATTAAAGTTTAACTGGTTCTGCTTTCCATCTCTCACAAAAAACAAATGCTGACCACAAAGTCGAAAATTAATATTGATATTTACAGATAACTAGTCCCACAAATAGACACCAAGGAAATGATATGTAACTTGTGAGATGCAAACATTTAAAAACACTAGTTATATAAATATGAAAACAAGATGTAAAATAATGTGAAGGGTCATGCATATATA
>JAVDBV010085241.1:0-17137 GCA_032619315.1 Piper longum | reverse complement strand
AGGCAACTGGTTGAAGAGTTGGTGCATCTGAGGCAACCCAAACAAGATGACCATGGGGAAGGAAGTGGCACACTGGCACCGTCCCAGGCTCCACGTTGAGCACCTTGAACCCGATGTCCTTGGGGCTCTACGCCGAAGAGTGCTTGTGGCACACCGCCACCGCCACCATCTCCGTGCCGTCCTCTTCCCTCACCATCGAAACCTCGTAAGCGTTTCTATCATGCAACTTGTGGCAATAGTGAATGGCGTAGGCGTAGGGTAGTCTGTGGCATGTGATAGAGGAGCCCTTGAGCTGGTCACCCCGTACGGCCTCACCGTGTATGTTCTCGGCTCTAGCCCGGCTTGTATCTCTGTGGTTCTCACCTTGACGTTTTTGCCAAGAATGGCCGTGGCCCAGTCGACCTTGCCCTTTCAATGGCCGGTGCACGTTTTCTCCGTGAAACTGTGAAGGTTGAAGTTAACTGACCTTTAGAATCGAACGGTGAAGATTATTACATATTCAACGATTCTAATCAATATTTTTCTTATCCACCTTGCACAGCTCAGTTTTGAACTCCTATTTTGTGATCCACCAGCTCCTTTCACTCATCACAATATGTGTAAACTACGGCTGTGTTTTCTTGGCTTTGATTGTACGCTGATTATGTCGCATAATCTTTTGATTCTTATCTCAGATATTATGTATAATTAGTTGTTTTGATTAATGGAAAATCTAGATTTTTGTGTTATGGTGATTGCGCTGGGGGGAGTCGGGGGTGATGGAGAAGTGTGAGAGGATGGCCGGCTATCACAAGGTTGATTCTAGGGTAAATTTTTTGGCCGAAATCCTTACCTATGTGGCGTATTTTCACCCTTGAGAACACTCAAACGTTTTACAAGGTACGCACTTAAAGGATAAACTCTCTGAAGCAATTTTCAAATACTACTAATAGTAATTGGTCTACTAGTACTCGGTCACAATCACAACTTAGAATTTAATTGATCATCAAAACCATCAAATCCTCCAAACCTATTGCCTTGGTTCAATCTCAATAATTGGCACCACAAAAAGCAACAAATACTCCTACCAATATCCAATTACCAGTCAATACAGGTAACCAATCTCCAATACTCATAGTTCAGCCTTACCGATCACTGTTTTCTACTCCTACCCGATGTCCCACAAATCTGTACCTTAGTACACTTCTCTTGGTTAGGAAATTAGTACCTGAACACAAACTTCAATTGTGGTTAATCTCGTACTACTATTTATCACCTTACTTGATCACCAATGCTCAAGCAAATACAAACATGCACCCGATACACTATTCTTGGTTACCAACACTCCTTATCGGTAATCTGTCTAGAGAACAACTAATAACCCTCTTGGTCTACTACCCGGTCTTCACCAAATACCAATCTTTGTGCTCGATGGTATCGAATCTTCCCTCCTTGCTCATTCTCGGTAACTAATTTTCGTAACCAATAATGTTAAAACTCTAACCACGATCTAATACTAGAGTTCCTTGCATAAATTGCAGTAAGTAACAAGTAAATATGTAGATCTACGGGAACTACTTCCAACCTTATATTAACACAGCATACTTTACCTTTTAAATTAATTATTCAAACCACAATTCACCCTTAGCCAACAATAAACTAATTATTAACTTACTAGCATGTATTTAATTACTAATACTAGTGTATTTTCCTTGATGCGTTAATTATTTAACCAAAGAAATTTTATTAAGATTACCGTCATCGGGATTAAAGTTACCATCTAAACTTTTAATTAATATTTCCTCTTAACACTGAATTAAGAAGTAATAGTTACCTATTATGTTAATAATACTTAGGTGCACCTTTAATAATTTATTAACCTTTTTACTAATTTAAAATATTTTTCTGGCAATTAACTAAGTCATTCTATTAAATTATTTTAAATAATTTATATTATCATTATTTAAGAATACTACTAATGAAATTATTTTAAATTACTCATGTGACAAAGGTTCGAACTTTAATTATTTTACTCCATGCTAGTAAGATCTAATACTTGATGCTTATTATATTATTATATTTTAATAACCCATCAATTAATTGTCAACTTGACCAGCTATATTAAATTTATGCTTAAAATTAAACTTGAAAAAAATAAGTTTAATAATAACTCTATCATGAATGACTTATTATCAACACTATTACACAATATTTATTTTAAACATGATAAAATATACTAACTTTATCTTATCACCTAATTATAATATAATATTATTTACACTTAATTTATTTATTAGCGAGATTCAATAAACAATCATACCCATCGGACTATAAACAGATTGAAGGTTCTAATTAACCTCTATTATAAACCTTAATTAACCAATTATTAAAATAATCAACTTTACCTATTTTGTACTTAATAATATTAAAGTCTTGAATATAGTTTAATAATAATTACATTATATCTTGCGTGCTATTAACTAGTATTATATTGATGGTAAAGGTTAAAACTTTACTTCATTAATCACTTATAACAACCCATATTTACTAACAAACTTATAACATATGAATCGATTATAAACAATTAATCGATATAACCATGACGTCTAGCCTACCTAACTCAACCATAAATAAATAAATAAAAATAAAAATCATTAAAATATTCAAATTTTACAACCATAGTAATGTTTGATTCCTTTCCTTCGAACAAGATAAGACTTTTAGGTTTCCTGACAACTCATAGGATCAATGCTTGGTTATCTCTATAACTATGACACACGTTAGTAGGTGTAAGTTGTTTCCACCACAAAAATAGTACCGATCACCCTGGACTGAGTATACTTAGGCAATATACAAATCCTAAGTATCTGGGCAGCCCATGAATCAAGGCCATAGCAGTCGGCAAGCATGCCGAGCAGAAAGTGTGGGAGTCGGATAAATAGCTGGGGTGGAAGACATACTCCGGCCTGGGCTTGTTAAGGGAGAGCTTCATCTTTATGCCGGGATGGAGGTTCTTCTCTTGGAAGAAGATGTTGCTCTCCATGAGCTGGTGGATTTCGTATTCTTCATGGAGCCCTGCTTTACGGTTGTGGACGTGATAAAAAACTGCTCAAGAAGATAAGTTGACATGATTTACAGGCACCATATTTGGAGCTTACATTCTAGCTCGCTAGATTTTTTAAAATCAACAGCATGTGCTAAAAGTTGTTTTATGAACGCTATTATTTTTAATTATTTTAACAAATAAAAAATCATGATAAAATTTTTTATAGATTTTATATAAAATTTTCTATTGCATCCAAACACCCAATGCCAAAAAATAAAAAAAAATTTACCGACCACCTCTTTACGTGAGATCCAATAAAAAAAAAGCCAATAAAAAAGGCTCAAATTAGAAGAGTGACTCTTATAAGCTATAAGATATGTAATTCACTTTAATATTTCCTTATTAAAAAATAGAAGAATATTAACAAAATTAACCTTAATTTCTTAAATTTATGTCATAGGTTTATAGGCTGGGTTTAGCTGACCCATTGTTTTTAAAAAAATAAAAGTAGACCAACTTACCCAATTTAAAAAAACTAAAAACCCCTCTGTGTTACCTTGGATTTGGCTGCCTTAATTGATTGTTCAAGGATGCCGATTTTAGCTGAGTGGATGGCAACAACTAAACTATTTTTTAATTTTAAAATTTTTAATTAAAAGTTTGTTCAAGTCTTTCAGGTACATTATTTTTTTTTTTCAAAAATACTATCCACTTTAAAATGCAACGTAAAAACTCCAAGTTATTTTACATGAACATTAATAAATAGCTTTCAAAAATTGAGGAATTCACCAACGTTGCAGAGACGTGGGATTCCAGAAAGCTGTACTGTCATTTGCCCATCATAAAAAATGACTTTTCTTCTTTGTATTTCCATCAAGTGGAAGCAACGCAAGCAGTGCGATTGAAAGTGTCATTAATTTCTCGTACTCTTGGTGTCCTTCACCATATACACTATCTCACATGGTGGCCGCGACACACCTGAAGATTATTTACCCAGCCCCATTTATCTAGTAATATCTAATTTTTATTTTTACATTTTTTTTATTTGTTACATTTCCAAACTTTATAAGTCTGTTAAATGGAAATGTTAATTGGAGCAAAAAAAATAGTGGCTAACAATTTTCCCATACTAGATATTTTGAGAAGGAAAAAGACTACCTCAATCATTTTTACCTTAAATTTCAACTTAGATTGTCTCATAACTCAAATTTGATAAAATAAATAAAACTGTGTCGCCGGCAGCTAGGCTTGTCTGGCGCTGCCTATCCTTGCCAAGGCCGGATGGCTCTCCAACAAGACTGGTTGGCAGAAGCTAGACCCGGAAGTCCCAGCCATGGCTGGTTGGGATGCGTGACCAGACTGATGGGAGTCGACCAGGCCGAGATGCGACACACAACTTTTTTTTTAAAAAAAACAACTAGACGTGTCCATGATTGGCTATAACCGGCCATAGCCTCCATGACCTGGCCGTTCCCCGGTTAAATCTAGTCAGGGAACAGCCAAATTTGCCCGACAGCAAACGGATTTTGCCGGCCACGACAACATCTGCGATCTGGCTGTGGGCCGCCACAAATGGCCACCCATTGGCTGGATCTAGCCAGTGGGCAGCTGGGTACGTCCCCTACAACCGGATCTGACTGGCTTGGACAATCAGGACTCTTTCGAGAAATAAGCAGATTCTCTTGCACACACCATGTTATCAATGGCCTTTGCCAAAATATTTGGCATTATAAAAACTCACTGCCAAGAAAAGTATTACATTGAGCAAGAGGAAAGAAAATATTGAAATTAACGGACTTCCAACATTACAGCTAAAGAAGCATCAACTAAGCAGTAAAGTTCATTCATCCAATAAGGCAATAAGGCAATAAGGCAATAAGATAAAGATTTTGATCCAAGCTGGATTAATTTGCAAAATCATGCATCTTTTTTTCCCATGTTAAATCTAAAAAAAAAACAAATGAAAAATACATTGGACAAATATAACAAAAGAATTGACCCACATATAAAAGATTCTACTAATGTTATATAAAAAAAACACGGCCTTTTGTTTGGACCAATTTGTTTTCGAGCCATCAGCATCATCATGTTTTCAAAAATAAAATAACATTTAATGTCACTAAGAAGAAAATCAGTTATTTTAAGTATAGTTCCAAATATCGCACCAATTTCTATGCCAAATTTATAGCCTATATGTATATATTTTGTTCAACCAAATTAAACTAGGTTTAGTTATATTCTAAAATTATAAATAAAATATTATATTAAATATTAAAAATATATTTTATCATCAATATCTATTCTTAACTCAATACTGATATTTGATTAAAAGTAAGATTTCACCGATAGTAATACAATAAAATAAAATAAAATAAACTAATTTAAATCATTATAATTTGTTTTCTCATTAAATTAAAATTTATCTTTAATGTCAATCAAAGTCTATATTTAAGATATTAAGTAATTATAGTCCATCCTATTATTAAACGGGAATTTATCTAGAAAATAAAAATTTATCTAAAGTATAAATCATTCATGACATTACATCTTGCCTAGTTTTATTAAATAGTAGTCAAAATGTTATGATTTTCAACAAAAAATAAATTTCGTGAAAATTTTAAATTAAAAAATCGGGTACAAATTAATTAAAATAATATACAGGCTTAAATTATACCGGTTACGAAGGCGATATATCAGATTTAACTGGGTGGTATGTTAAGGTATTAAAAGACTATGAATTCAAGTGATAAGTTAATGAATGATCACCTTCTCTTGATCCAAGGTCTGTAGGAGTTGCTTTCTAAAAAATAAAGGGTCTCTAAGAGTTGCAACATGCATGAACACCAGCCTACTTCATAGTTGATAAATTAATAAATGTGTAAACCGTGTCATTTTTAGTGGTGTGTTTTGAAGTGAATTAAACTGTTTGGTTTTTTGCTTGGGTAATTATTAAACGAAGTAAAATTAGTGGATGACTTATAATGGGTGTATTATAAAGTTTTGTTAATAAGTCAGGCACTTTTGGGGTGATTTTATGATTCATTATGTAATTTGATTGGTTAACTTAACTAATTATTTAATTAGAATAAGAAATTACAAGCACTGTAATATTAATTAAATTCTGTTGGCTTACTTCATACACGTCGTTCTAATACTTAAAATAGTAGTGAACAAATTAGATATTAAATAAATGATGTTGCTAGCCATAATTTAATTATTAATTCATGTTAATATGTAGATAGTCTACCATTTAGTATAATTTAATTACTAATAGAGTTAATACGGAATTAACTGTTTCAATATTTTTTTTGGCTGTTAAGCATAAAATTGAACAATAAATTATTTTGGTTCATGTATAAGTAATTAATTAAATGATTAATGGGATATTTTATGGTTGTATTCCACTAGTGGAAAACGGTCAATTACCACGGCTTATAACCGTGTCAATTGACATTTTTCCTTGGAAAAATAACAACGTGGTAAATATTTAGCGCTGTCCAACCATAGCTATCCCGCGGCAATATTAAACCAAGGGATAACTGTTGCTCTCTGGTGGCAAAATTTAAGTGCGGCAGAGCCATGGTTACCCATGGCGGAACTTAAAAAAATGTATAAAATATGTTGGCACAATAATGACAACAGTAACGTACAATAATGGCCGTTGGTGGCAAGCCCGGCGGCGGTATAGTGGCGGCGTGCAGAGGCAGTGAAGCGGCTGTGACACGACACAGGCAGTGGCGGTGGAGTGAAAGTGGGTGTGGCACTGGCGCGACAGACAACAATGGGCGGTGGGGTGGTGCCAGACGAAGCAGTAGCCGAGCTAGAGGCAGCGGTGAGCGTTGGCACGACGATAGTACAGGCGGTGACAGGCCTAGCTATGTAGAAATTGGCGACGGGCGCCGGGCAGGCAGCACCGGGCCTCTGGCCAGGTGGAGCATGTGGCCATTAATGGCCTTGTATTGTAACATGTGGCCATGGACCGCATGTGCGGGTCACGTGTGCACGGAGCCCATGGGCGGGAGAAATCTTGCCCATTAATCTGTGTGAAAAAAAAACAGGCGGGAGTGTCCCCTCCAAAATTTCTCGCTAAAAAGGCCAACGTTTATCGTGGTAAATATCGTGGCAATAGTTTTTTTTTAATTTTTTTAATATGACATGACTCAATCGTTGCCGTATACCCATTACATATATTTTTTAAAAGGACTTAAGCTTGTCCTTGCCACGGTTTTAACATTAGCAAGAGAGTCTATTGCCACAAATTTGCCATGGTATTATGATGGTTAAAAGAAAATTATCTACTGCCGCGGTCCACGGTTGAGTTGTGACGAAATGGTGGCTAATTTACCACGATCGTAGCTGTGGTAAAAACCCATTTTTTGCAAGTGTTCCTTATCATATAATGTGTCGTATATCATATCATTCTCATTTAGTGCATTTCGGTAAAGAATTTAACACATAATTTATTGTGCTTATTCAGATTAGGATTTCTGTCGTGTTCGCATTTCCTTTGTCAGATTCCATGTCCTTATAATGAGTTATGAATTTGATTTATTCCAAGGTTGTCTCAGTCACCCAGATTCATATTCGACTTACACACCTCTAACGTGACCGGAGTTGGAATTAGTCTGGTCCTACATGACTATTAACAAATTGTAAATAGATGAAACAATCATAAATGTAGCAAATGATATAACATGTAGAAAAAAAAATTAAATACTCCAGATAAATTAAATAATGATGTCGAAACAGAGATTTTGATGTTTTATGAAATATATTTCGGGATTCACCCCACACACTTAAATTCTAATTTAAGATATTGAGATGCCCGGAGAACCAAGGCAAAATCATGAACGAGATCTCGGTAAAATTATGAAAATCAATTAAAATTGACAGTTAATTTAATTAAGCTTAACCCTTGCAATTCTTCTATCGAACCAATTTTGAAAAAGCAGAACTTGAAAAGTGATGGATCTTGAAGATCTAGCAAACTTTGGAGGAGCTGCTTGAGATGTAGAGTCAACCCACGTCCGAACCTATTAATTATGGATTATTTTATTAATTACAATAATCTGATAATTGGCAGTTTATTTGGATACTTAAATTAATTATCATTTAGGTTAAGATTTCACCCCAAACCAACTTTTCAACCAATTACAGCTTAGCTTATCATTATTTTAATTATTTAATTAATTTACTAATTTGGCATGCGAAACAAGGTAACTTGCACAAGATCCAAAAAATTACAAAGTTTGAATCTTTTTTTAATGTTTCAATCGTTATTAGGTGTATTAGGCGGTAGATTTCACAAATTAGGTTAACAAGAATATTTTTATTTTATTTATTAGAAAGCAACCACAAAATAAATAAAAAAACACATCTTTAAAATGCAAGATGATGAACAAACTATATATATGATCTAATCAAGGATTCTATCATCAATCATGAACATGTCAAAATGAAGAGAAAGGGGGAAGAGGGGTGGTGGCATACCACGACGAGGGAGAAAGAAGGGGAGGAAAGGAGGAAGGGGAGGAGGAAAGAAGCTCAAGGAGGAGAGGGGAAGGATTGGACGAGGCTGAACTTGGCCATGGAGAGGTAGTAGCGACCGCAAGAGGTGGCCAAGAGAGAGGGTTTTGGAAAATATAGGGCTGGCGGGTGGAGATTTTATCCCCCACAATAAACACACACACGCAAAGGCACCCCCAGGGGAAAGAGAGGGGGAAGGGGAAAAGGAAAGGGGAGAGAGAGAAGGGCTCTGCTCAGCTTCTAAAATATGAATAGGGTTAGGAGGTACGCCCGAATGCATGCAATACAACACTAGCACAACATGTGGCTCTAGGCTACCGTAAAAAATTGAAAAACACAAGCACCAGTTTGACCATTGGGGTCTATCAGAACAAATCAACGGTGGATGCGCCCAATGCCCGAACCCACAACGCCACATAAAAGATCCCAATAACACCAGATTGATTGGATCGAATAGACTACATGCTACCTTGGCCGACTTCAAGAGGGCTAGGAGGAGGCCTGGGAAGGTTGTGGAGGGTGTGGAGAAGAAGGGGGGAAGGGGAAGGTTGGACAGAGTTTGCTTGCACTTTGGATTTCACCCTAGGGCGGCCGAGGCAGACTCAAGAACAACACCACGGGTGTCGTAGGGGCTAGGATTGACAAAAAGGGTTCCACAGACACGATAAAGCAATCTAGTTCACAATGAACTCAGTGCTAACACCTAAATATGACTGAAAGTGTTCCACACACATGACAAAACAACCACTATAGCTACTGAATATCATGTCGGGTACATCTAACACCATGGGAGTTAGAGTCTTGACTCATATAGCACACATATACACACATAAATACACGGTAAAAGGGTTGGTGTAATGACCTTCCCAAAAACACGAGCCGACTACTACTAAAGAGGGATAAATAAACAACAAAAGAGATAAATGTAATAATAATGCAATTTCAAAAGATAAATAATACATGGAAGAAAAAAATAATAAATGAAGTAAAACGTGCAAAGTCATACTAATTCAATAAGATTAAATGAAAGTTTATTCACACTGCTAAACCATAAACAAAATAGACCAAAGTAAATAAAAATGACACAAGTCCCCTAAGAACGATATAATTTTCTATGCTTAACTCAATTAAAAAGGGAAAGTCCAAAAATTTAATATAAAAATGGTCTTAAAAAAAAGAGTCGTAACACAGTCGAATTCCCTTCTCAAATATCAACACGGAGACCCACATATTAGTGCTGCAATCACTAAGTCGTATAATAAAAGTGAAAATAAGGTAATATTCATGCCAATTTTTCATCCTTTCAATTATTTTCTTGTATGAGCCTATGCTGAGCTCCTTGCTTTTATGGGTGGCCTCCCCTTTAGACTACTCTCCTATACATGTACATATAAGCCACAAGCCTAATCCATGGTTATTGATATTACCCAGACCTACCCTCTCAGTATTACAAGTACATAATGGGACACCCCTTTCGGTGTGTGGGCAGATTAATTGAATTAATTATAACCTTTTCATGTCTCGTGTCGAGCTAGATTAACTCATTGACCACTCTTCCATGCTTAGTGCGAGTAAGTCGAGTTTGAACTTAGACCCACCAAGATCTTAATTGAGTACTATAAATTTACAATCATTGTATGGACCCGGAAGTCTGCTTAGGCACTCACAACTAGGACACATAATCTTAATTTGATAAGGTAAAAGTATATATAGGTATAATTTATTATAAATGAATGCATGCAATGCCATGACCAAAACTTGACAAAATAGCATATGCAATACTTTAAATATTAGAACTTTAAATTTACCAAGATTAAATAGTAAAAAAATAAGATAGTTAATTATTCACATCACTTAATTATTTAATTTCAACACTTAAAGTCAAAATTAAAATTTTTAGATTCAAAAGCACATAATTAGTTTCTCATTAGGCAAAATAATGTATAATTACCCACTTGAAAGATATTCATTTAATCATAGGTGCCACATAATCATAGAAATAGTATTAATATAATTCCTTAATAAGATAATTACTTCACCGACAAAAAAAAATATTATAAGTGTCATCTCAATAAATTAAAATTTTAATTCAACCTTTTATTTGTATCGCCAATGAACCAACAATTATTTACATGATTAATGATAATTTGAATATACTAATAAGAATTTATTAACTTTTAATATTTCTAATCATTATCTAACAACATATTAGACTAGGTATCTTATTATTTAATATAATTTGTATTGAAGTTCAAGAATATCCCTTGTAAAATTTGTTTTAAATTATTTAATCTGATAAAGGTTCAAACTTTATTTATTTCAAGCATGTTTTTAAGGTTCAATGATTTTGATTATTCCACCATTATATTTTAATAACCCATTTAATTTATTAACCTATTAATTAATACTCAATTTTACACTATATATTACACCAATTGTAGTTCTACTAATAATTAAATTGTACTTATAGGTAGACTACCAGTCATATTTTAACTCATACATCTCAATTTAATAATGCAATTAATTAATAATTTAATCATTCACCCACTTACATAACTAAATTTTATTTAATAGATTGCTAAAATCCATTAACCATCTTTACCATATCAATTCATATTAATCTAATCTAGAGCAGTTTATTAGGATTATATCAACTGATTAACATGTTATTGATATCGTTCCCTAATATAGATTTTAGACACGACATAACATAATATTACTAACATAGTTAGGGTACACATTAGTGGTATAAACAATATAATAGCGTTCGTAAGATTATATGCACAACTAGATAATAGCAATAAGCATTGACCTGATCATGCATATGCAACAATACTAAAAAACTTATGTAATAAACTCATAATTAGGAAAATTAACACAAAGCACATATAACAACAATAATATGGATTCAATCTCATTTTCCAATTCTATAAATATCTAAATACAACTAAAAACATACTTTCCTGATTGACTTGTTACTCCACACAATTCTACCCACTAAATTGATTCCACATAATATATCTAAATTTAATTATTATTATTATTATTATTATTATTATTATTATTATTGATTAACCAAGTCGTAGTAAAAATTATCACTTTAATAGATCTTCACTATGAATAACAAACAAGAGCAATTAAGACAAAAGCATCGATGAAGGGATGCATGTAGCAAGTTGACGACAACAGCGTGTTTGGAATTGCTAGAAAGGTGTGCAAAATACAAAAAAAATATTTGATCTAAAGACCAAATATAAGTAGACCCAAGATGTTATTTATGCATGAAAATATTAAAATAAGTTTATATATATAAGATATAGGATGAACAAGGATGGAAAAGAAATAAAAGAGCTTATAGAAAAAGAAGATGGACTCCGAAAGAGGAAAATAGTGAAGAGAAAAAGAAAGCTGGATGGATTGTAAAGAGGAGAGGGACGATACAAAGAACTGAAAACTATTAATAAAACCATCAAGCGAATGACCCTGATTTTACAAGATTGGTTTAAAAATTCACCCGTTTTAAAAATATAATAGATTAAATTTATACATGCCACTTTAAGGTAATGCCCATATGCACATTAAGAGGATGTAGAAAAGTTGTCCACATTTGGTAATATTAAAAATTTTAAACTGATTTTTAGGAATTTTTTGTAAAATTTTGAAAAACTAGTCTTAAATCTTCTGATGATATTTCAAATAATTATTAGAAATGCGATTTAAAGGATGCACGTGGGGATGTAGAGAGGGAGGAGAGTTTAAATAATTGTCAAATAAATCTTCTGGTGATATTTCAAATAATTATTTCAAACTAGGCTTATTTTCTCATTTCCCTTATTTTCCCTCATTTTTTCTATTTCACCTTCCTTTTTTCATGTGTGCATCACTATGTGCATCCTTATATAACGTTCTTAATAATTAATGATATCTCCACTAGAATCTCCTTGTTTTGGGTGGGAGTAAGTTTTGGATCATAAGTTGTTGAGTGTAGGAGCATGGATGTTATTCATTTACTTTTTAAACAATTGAGTGGTAATTTAGTATATATAAAGACTTAGAGCTAACACGTTCACGGATATAAGGCCCAATCAACTTTAATCAAATTACCTACCCATTAAATATCTTATGACTGTAATTTTGTTATTTTAAGAGTAAATGGATAATCTTCCCTATGCTTTTTAAGTGGTTCTGATCAAGTAATTTTAAGGGCATTGTTGTAATTCTGATGAAGTAATTGAGAAAAAAGGGGAAACATGGGTGAGGAGGGTTTTTCTTGGCCAGCAGACCAACAAATCTGAACTCGATCGCAGAAGATATGTTAGAGTTTGGAAGCGCTAGCTATATATCTGATCAGTATACGAAGCTTATAAAAAATATTGGTTTAGTTTTTGCCTCATTTTTTGGTGGATGTTCCCTGGATAATAACAGGGTCCCTCTAAAAATATATCAATTCTTTAATTTCTTCCGGTGCAAAAACTTAACATTGCTAATCAACAGAAAGTTTTAGAGATATTAAAATGATTATTCTGGAGATGGGGCACATGAGTTTGTGTTGTTCCCGATTTGATGCGTAAGTTATAAAATAATTTGGGGATGGATTAAATTCCTGTAACTAAATGATTAGAAGATTGATCTTAACAGATTAAGAGGAGCAACTGAAATGGAATTATGTATAGCAGCCTTGCATTCATTCGCTGGTTTATTTTCCAACAAACAAACAGACTAGTACTATTACACAACACAGTTGCGGTGACTACCGCATAACACACCTCACAAGACATTGCAGCGATGATGATAACTGTACAGATGCATGGCTAGATCATTCTCCTTCAATAACATTAAACAACTTGTTCAATGCGTGCTTCCTGATTAGGGGCGAGCCAAAGGAGATGACCCTTGGGGAAGAGGTGGCATATGATCCCCTTTCCAGGCTTCAGATTGAACCTCTCGAAGGCAAAGAAGTTTGGGTCCCAGTAGGAAGTGTCACGGTGGCACACGACCAGTGCATCCCCGACGACGCCGTCGTCCCTCACCAGCGACGCCTCGTACACAACCGTCGCCGGTATCTTGTGGCATACGTGCACCGCATAGGGATAGGATAGCCGGTGGCAATTCATGCTGTTCTTACCTTTGAGCTCCACTCGTTGCACCCTGTATGTCCTGCTTCCTGCCGAGTTGGCCTCCATCGTGGTCACTAACGCTGTAGCTCCCTTGCCCAACGTCTCCACCGCCACCTCTTCCATGGCCTCGAGCGAAGTGGTGCACGTCTTCTAGTCGCCTGTCAGTGCCGGCCGCTCGCAGATCTCGAGGGCGTCCTTGATGACAATGGCGTCGGGTGGAGTTGGGATCGATGGAGAAATCGGAGAGGATGTCGTCGAAGTGATCGGAAGAGAATGGGATTGAGTCGGCATTACGGCGGGGGAGGTAAGCGCAGTCCGGCAACGCACCGGCTGTAGGAAGCGTAACCTTCAATGGGTTGCCAGAGAAGAGATCTTCCTCCAAGAAAAAGCTAGGGCTGCTCTTGGAGATCTGGAGTGCCATGGGAAGTTTTACGATGACACACATAAGGGCATTCAAAAGACTAAAAAGGCCGAGAACCATTTTTTACCGGTCTAAAATGGTTCGAGAACCATTTTTTACCGGTCTAAAATGGTTCGAGATGTGGTAGCTTATTTAAGAAATTGTGAAGTATGCCAAAGATTCAAATCCTCCACATTCTCCTGCGGGGTTCTTACAACCATTACCAATACCAACCCAAATTTGGACTACTGTATCCATGAATTTTATCACAGGTATGGCAAAAAGTTTAGGAAAGAATACAATTTTGGTGGTGGTGGACAGATTATCCAAGCATATTCATTTTGCAGCCCTTACTCATCATTGCTCAGGCATATTTTGATAACATATTTCAGAAATGTTTTCTCATGAAGATTCAATGACGGGAAATGAAGTAAGGAAAGAATTAGAACAACCTTGAGGTCAAGGTTTCATTAGGGGGAGGGATTTAGAATGAATAAGTAGGCTGTAATGAATTGATTAATTAAATTAAAGAAATGAGGAGGGAAAGGTAGTTAGGTTAGTTAGGTTAGGAAGGGTATCAATGTAAATACACATGTATGAATGTGTATAAAGGGAGGGAAATGTGAGGGATGAATCATCTTTTGAATTGAAATCAATTATTCCTTTGGGGGAAAGCAATCTATTGCTGTTCTCTTCTTCATCCATTCCATCTCCACTTGGAGATTCCCGATTCTATCTCAAAATTATCTTCTTTTGTTCTGTTTTTGCTCTCCTTTGATCAGTCCATGGCCCCATCGAAGCAACACAAGCAGCAAGACAAAGACAAAGGTAAGGATCCAATTCTCAATCCAATTGAGCTAGATCCTTCCATGTTCCCTGGAAAATTACTGGGTCGCTCTAAATATATATCAGTTCATTAATTTCTTCCCCAGCAAAAACAAACATTACTATTCAACTGAAAGTTTTAGAGAAATTAAAATGATTATACAGGAGATGGGACACATGAGTTTGTGTTCTTCCCGACTTGATGCGTAAGTTTTAATATATAATATAATTTGGCGATGGATCAAATTCCTGTAACTAATTAGAAGGTTGATGTTAACAGATTAAGAGGAATTGTTTATAGCAGCCTTGCATGCATTCGCTGGTTTATTTTCCAACAAACAAACAGACTAGTACTATTACACAACACAGTAGCGCTTTAGCTCCCTCGCCCAACGTAACATGCCGGTTTGATTCACGAGGGTGAACCGGATTTGGAGTGTTACATTGAACTAGATCCTTCCATGTTCCCTAGATAATTACAGGGTCGCTCTAAATATATATCAGTTCATTAATTTCTTCCCCACCAAAAACAAACATTACTATTCAACTGAAAGTTTTAGAGAAATTAAAATGATTATACAGGAGATGGGGCACATGAGTTTGTGTTCTTCCCGACTTGATGCGTAAGTTTTAATATATAATATAATTTGGCGATGGATCAAATTCCTGTAACTAATTAGAAGGTTGATGTTAACAGATTAAGAGGAATTGTTTATAGCAGCCTTGCATGCATTCGCTGGTTTATTTTCCAACAAACAAACAGACTAGTACTATTACACAACACAGTAGCGCTTTAGCTCCCTCGCCCAACGTAACATGCCGGTTTGATTCACGAGGGTGAACCGGATTTGGAGTGTTACATTGAACTAGATCCTTCCATGTTCCCTAGATAATTACAGGGTCGCTCTAAATATATATCAGTTCATTAATTTCTTCCCCACCAAAAACAAACATTACTATTCAACTGAAAGTTTTAGAGAAATTAAAATGATTATACAGGAGATGGGGCACATGAGTTTGTGTTCTTCCCGACTTGATGCGTAAGTTTTAATATATAATATAATTTGGCGATGGATCAAATTCCTGTAACTAATTAGAAGGTTGATGTTAACAGATTAAGAGGAATTGTTTATAGCAGCCTTGCATGCATTCGCTGGTTTATTTTCCAACAAACAAACAGACTAGTACTATTACACAACACAGTAGCGCTTTAGCTCCCTCGCCCAACGTAACATGCCGGTTTGATTCACGAGGGTGAACCGGATTTGGAGTGTTACATTGAACTAGATCCTTCCATGTTCCCTAGATAATTACAGGGTCGCTCTAAATATATATCAGTTCATTAATTTCTTCCCCACCAAAAACAAACATTACTATTCAACTGAAAGTTTTAGAGAAATTAAAATGATTATACAGGAGATGGGGCACATGAGTTTGTGTTCTTCCCGACTTGATGCGTAAGTTTTAATATATAATATAATTTGGCGATGGATCAAATTCCTGTAACTAATTAGAAGGTTGATGTTAACAGATTAAGAGGAATTGTTTATAGCAGCCTTGCATGCATTCGCTGGTTTATTTTACAACAAACAAACAGACTAGTACTATTACACAACACCGTAGCGGTGGCTTTCGCATAACACACCTCACAAGACATTGCAGCGATGATGATAACTGATACAGATGCACGGCTAGATCATTCTCCTTCCTACCTAAATAACATTACACAACTTGTTGAATGCGTGCATCATGATCAGCGGCGAGCCAAAGGAGATGACCCTTGGGGAAGAGGTGGCATATGGTCTCCTTTCCAGGCTTCACATTGAGCCTCTCGGATGCAATGAGGTTTGGCTCCCAGTCGGAAGGGATACGGTGGCACAAGGCCAGTGCATCCCCGACGACGCCGTCGTCCCTCACCAGCGACGTCTCGTACACAAGGGTGGCCTGTATCAGGTGGCATCGGTGCCCGCATAGGGATAGGATAGCCGGTGGCAAGCCAAGTAGTTCTTAGCTATGAGCTTCACTCGTTGAACCCTGTATGTCCTTATTTCTGCCGAGTTGGCCTCCATCTTGGTCGACAACGCTTTACCTCCTTCGCCCAACGTCTCCACCGCCACATCTTCCATGGCCTCGAGCGAAGTGGTGCACGTCTTCCACTCGCCTCTCATTGCCGGCCGCTCGCAGATCTCGAGGGTGTGCTTGATGACGTTGGCGTCGGCGGAGTTGGGGTCGATGGAGAAATCG